>CABFVX010001793.1:46325-72533 GCA_902151425.1 Timema shepardi
CCCCCTAAACCTTTCCTTCTATGATGTCATTCAGAAGACAGTCCTTAAAAATATATAAAAGCTACGTAAGCCTAGTTGAAAAAAAAATTATACTGCCATCGATTATGTGGTTATAAATATCCTAGATAAAATATACACAACATCCATCCGAAACCTTAACAGAGATTCGAACCCCAAGACTTAGGTCTATCATACTACAATGTTCCCGGTTGATATCCTACAAGATAGAATTAACTACGGAATCAGTTGTGGACAGATATCCGGCTGGTCCTTCACCGAGACTCACAAAACAAAACATGATTAAATCATGCTAAAACTTGCTTGAATAAATATTCTAGAAAAAAAAAAACTACATTTAAAGCGGTTAAGTGGTTCCATAGATATATACAAATATCCGGCTGGCACTTCACCAGGACTTGAACCAATACACCCAGTTATAATTACTAACCTAAAAAATGCCTGGATAAATACACTAACGAATAATAAAAACTACCCCACAGTAATTGTGTTGTTCCATAAATGTATACAAACATTCGGCTGGTCCTTCACCGGGACTCCCACCGAAACACCTGATTATTCACAAATAATGCTAAAGCCTGCCTGGATATTGATCCAGTACAAAAGTAACAACCACACCACAATTTGTTAAAAGGTTCAGGAGATAAATAAATCCGGCCGTATCTTTGAAATAAAATCAAACCCTGACTGTATGCATGCGAAATCCTCTCCTAATTTATTAAATTAAAACATTCGGGCATTGCTAAAAGACATAACCCCTCTCCCATCACTCCTTCCCAACAGTCAAGAAATTATTTAACGACTTAAGGCTTTCTCTAACTTAGGTGTTGGGCATAGCTAGGCAAACTATTCTGCAGTCATGTGCGTAGGAATATCATACCTCGCGGGCTCAGTGAATTATAAGTTGCTACCTTTCAATCTCGACGGAGTGTACATTTAAATGAAGGAAGTTTAAATGTGTAAAAAAATCTTTCTTAACAAATTTGCTCAGATTTTAAATATTTATGATAGCAAAAACATCAATAATTAAGGGACTACTCACTTTAAACAGGGTATCCACACAGTTACAAAACCTTGAAAACACATAAATCAGGTAATTTAGTTGAAAATGGTAATTTTGTTCCCACCCTTTCAAAAAAATAATGTTGCTATATACTCCTTAATCATCTCAGTATTGTGACACACGTTGAGCATGTTCAATCTCAAAGTTGCTCTTCTTGTCCCACTTCCACTATGATACATTTAACTGTGGAGAGTACCCAAATTTTAAATCAAATCTACTGTTTGTCAAAGTACCTAAATTGTGTAATTTGTTGAAATTGTCTGGGCATAGCCTACAATCTGATGTGTTTTTTCTTTCATTAAGAAGGAAATTTAGCATATAATTTTTTTATTCTAATTTTTATTTGACCCTTAGTGTGGATTTATTTGATTTTATATAAGATGTGTTAAGGGATTCCTAATGTGCTTATAAAGTTTGTTAAAAAAATAAACACCATCATATATACTTACATAAATATTAAATCCTGTATTGTAGACGTTTTACCTAACAGCTTTCCAATAATGGACTTTCTCAATAACAAACATGAAGACTGTCATACAAATTCTAAAATTGTGGCCAATAATTATAAACACTAGTTCATATACATTTTACAGTACGAATATTAGGAATGCCATTGTTTAATGTGCAGCTTGAGCAATATCTCCATCCTTGGTAGCGAAACATTAATATTTCGGTTACACCATGCTGTCATTAGGGGATGCTGAAGGATCTAAGCTAATTTCTGAAATAGAAATTATGAATAAAAATAAACTGATAAAAAAATTAATATTTGCAGTAACAGTCCCTAGTTTAATTGTGTTCTTTCCTTGACTGTTGCTTCATATATTCTTTAGTAACAGCCATGGTTGATGTATGTTAGATAATAGGGAATAGCACTTTGTACAGCAAAGTGTAGTAAATTATGTTTACCTGAAAGAGTCACTTCATACTAATTGTATGGACACGATCAAACAAACAAGTAAACGGTGACTTCTTTCAGGTAGATAACTATTGAAGTTTTGGGCAGGATGGAAGTCCTCGCCTGGAAACCTGGCCACATATCATTTAGACTACCAAGCGGGCATCAAAATCAAGTTATTTGTATGTTTCACAGTGGGTTACTGTTAAAGCGATATACACACTCGTATTTCTTTATCTTTAATTAGTGTTTGTAACTACATCACATCTTTAGTAACTTGAACTAAGACTATATTCTGTCCACTTTGTACTATCCAAATATGTGTTTATATTCCCATGAAATTGAAGTTAATAAAGACATATTAAAAAAAATGTAAGGCTCTAAAGCTAATCATGCTCAATAATCTATATATATTTGTTATAATGATTAGCTCTTAAGCCTTAAAATTGGTCTTTAAATACCTATGTTTTAAGTAAGCTTAACTTCAAGTTCAAAGGAACCTAAATACATATTCTGATAACTGTGTGTGTGTCCGCATATGTATATGAGTATATAAATGTGTGTGTGTACATATATACACATACATACTTATGTAAATACCTAATCACGCTGTTCCTTTACAGGGTAGTTAAGAAACTGTCAATATAGCTCAAAAACAACTCCTTACTTAATCCATCCTCACTGACTTTCTCCACACTTCCCTATCCTTGCATATTCCCTTCACTTCAACACCACCTATACATCAAGTCTTACATGCTTTTTTATTCTTAAAACTCTTAATGTTTCTCTTTTCCGCACATTTATCTACAACAACATTTAACCACGTCTTACATAGCTTACCCCTCCCTAACTTTTGGTCCACACACACTACCTTCATATATGTTTGCTTCATTACTTGATCCAGACTCACCCTCTCAACATGCCCAAACCAACGTAACACGTTTATTTCACATTAACCTATTGGATTCCCTTTCAAACCCCACTCCTCTAGCACCTATTCATCACTGACTCTGTCCATACGAGTTTTTCCACATACATTTCTTAGCTATTTCATTCTAAGCATATTTGCCTTGCTCTTGTGTTTCTCCTGAAAAATACAAGCTTCGCATCCATAGAAAAATGTTGGCGCCAACACACTTTTGTATACTATCATCTCTGCCTCTTTCGGTACAACTTCATTCTTTGCAAAAGTCCACATATATCCAACTACTCTCCGAGATACATTCACCCATCTGTCGATACCATCTATCCTTCCATTTATGCAGAACATTCTACCCACATACACAAAATAATTAATTTGTTTTAACAGTTTTCTATTTATACTAAGTTGACACTTATTTCCTGACCTGTGCTTATCAAAAACTATCATTTTAATTTTGGAGACATTTATACGAAGATTCATTCTCAGCCATTAATACAGCATCATTTTCATATAACAGCACACTCAAATCCACATTGACCATTTGTACATCATCCCCATCTTCACAAGCATCCCTCATAAACTTATTCATTAAAAAAACCATGGGCACATAACACAACCTTGCTTAACACCCTGTTAACTGCCAAACAAGTCGCTGAAAGCTCCATCCACTCTGTAATGCATGCTTTACTTCCCTGATACATTGCCTTAATTGCATTTATTAACCATTCATCCACACCATACACTCTGAGAACATTTTATAACATACTCCTTTTCACCCAATTGTATGCTTTTCCTGAACAACAAAAATCACAGTAAACTTACTTCCTTACTGCCATATATTTCTTAATTACTTTTTATAGTACAAATATCTGGTCCATGCAACCTCTACCCGGCATGAAACAACATTGCACACCCCAAATCTTGTCCGCAGTTTTTTCACACATCCTAAAAACTTTGTCTTAAATATTCAACAAACTAATTGCCCTATAATTCTTACATTCACTCTTATTGCCCTTGCTTTTTTACAAGGCAACAATGACAAGATTCTCCCGGTCATTAAAAATGTTTGAAATGTCAACATACATATTGAACAACTCAAAAAAATATAGCAAGTACTACCATTCCCCCCACTGTACTGTTGATTATAAGCTGACCAAATTTCTATCGACCTTGAAGCTCCTAGTAGTGGCGAGTAGCGAAGTCTGTCGGACAAAATTTAAATAAAGGAGTAGTTTCTATTTCCGGAATAGGTGGCGATCTGGATGGGAATTAGTGGAACTAAAGTTTTTAATAATCTTTTATAAATGATTAATTCAATCTGTGCTAAGTAATTAAATCTTTTTGTACCTTTTTTATGTATGTAATTTTACGTTAATGTTTTTTTTATACCTTGTATTTTAAAAATGTCAAGTCTTCAACTATAATGCTATTGGTCCTTTTTTATCTTGCAAACTTGTCGCTTATTGGCCTCACCAAAAATCACGATTTCCTGTTCAGGGATATGACGCCGTTAACTCGGCCATTCGCTCTTTGGATTCAATTAATGTGAGACATAATATTTTGTTTTCTTACTTCTTTTTAACTTGCTTGAAGAATCGTTTAAAATTTTAACATGTAGTCTTTTTCCTTTTTGTTTATTTTCTTGTTTTGGTATTATGAGGTAAATTTTCTGTGTAGTTATTTTTCTGATTATGACCTTTTAGGTTTTGATTATTTTGTAGTTTTTCTGTATTGTAATGTAACGCTAAATTTGTCATCCATGAGACCGGGTTTTTTTATCTTATGGTTTTGTATCAGTCGGCATCCTATAGACCACGCAATTTAAAACATAATCAAACAGGGGATTAGGTATGATGGTTGAAGACTATTTTCTTTGTCTTTATTAATATTATTTTTGGTTCTCTGGTCTTCTACATGGGGACATCTTTTATAAATCCTTTTAACAAATCGGTAATACAGTAAATTTAAATCTGTTCTCCTTTGCCTTAAATTAACCTTATATAAAATGTGTTTAATTTTTTGTCTCGTAATAAATACTTAAGCCCTTTTTGTAACTGGATTTTGATTTAGAGATCCCTGTGGGAAGCCACGTGTTTTGTGTAACCCTCTTAACCTCCTTTTGTTTTGATTAATTAGTTACTTATGCTCTCTTTCAGTCTTGGCTAAGTTGAGTAAGGAGGGACTATATATATAAACTTTTCACTAAGCTCAATAAGTGTTACTGGTTACCATTTCAAAAGAGGCGATCAGTACACCACACTTAAGCATTCCAATGTGATCCCATCTACACCCGAGGCTTTGCCATTCTTTAACACTTTCATAGCTTTTAACACCTCGATCTCTTTAATTCTTTCACTCGTCATAACATTTTCCTTACTATCTGCTACTTGCTCCACACTGTCGCCATACAGTTGTTCAAAATACAAAATACTGTTTTCATCCCAGATCATCTCACCACGTTCATTCTAAAGGCCATAGGTATTTCCTTGCATTCCTTGTTTTGTTCTCTTTACCCACTTCCATGAATAACAGTTTCTTATTTCCTTAATAATCATTCTGCATTCTTTCTCCTTTTAATTTCATTTGCTCTTTACTCTCCTTTACTACATTCTTTGCATTATTTTTTTTTTCTTTCTATATTTCCCACAACTTCCTACATTTTATTTCACTCTTCATAAAAAATCATTTGTTTGTTCGATGGGGTTGTTGAGGACAGGAATCCCCACATAGGGTGAAGTGCTCTGGTGAAGGTTAAGTTCATTGTGAAGACTTTTTTAGGTCATCTGGGACGGTTGGTTGACGCTTCTATGTGGTGTTGGACCCCTAAATCTCACTGTAGGATGTTGTTCCAGTTGATGAAGGTGTGTACTCGCAGGCAACAGAAAATTGGTTCTTTATGCTTGATTTTTTGAAAAGGACTCAACTTTGGATCAGCTATTGAAATGTCCGTGGGTTCCCTGAACCGCCTTTATGTACTTGTTTGATCTGTTATCATGTAACCCTTTAACCTATTTTAATACTTTGACCATGAAATCTTTTATTATTTTAGTTGATTGACCCTTATTCTTCCACATTGTTGTTGTACTGGAAACATACTATCTGTTGCTCTGGTCTGTATCTGGGTTGATGATGTTATTTTAATTTTAGTTAAAAAAAACAACCTTTAATCAAGTTTGACCCATTTATCGAATGACACAGTGATGGAAGAATGTTCTGTAATCTGTTAGTCCAATAAACCTTCATATTAGACAAGTGGAATAGAAAGGCTCAGCCTAGAACTCTGGTCCCATCTGCATGGAAACTGGAGCGTTAAATTAAACACGGCAGGCTCAGAAACCAGTAGCTCGTGGTTATTGTAGAGTATGGCGTTATACTCTACAATATATATATCTATATATATATGTGCGTGTGTGTGTATCTTTGGTCTAGTGGTCAGAGCTCCTGGCTACTGATCCAGAGGTCTCGGATTCAATATCCAGTGCCTTCAAAATTTATCTGTGAAAGAGTGGTCCTGGAATGGGATCCCACTCAGACTTGGGAGGACAAATGAGGAGCTACTTGAATAAAGAAGAATTAACCCAGATTTAGAACACTGATGTTAATGCCCTGAGGGTTTGTTGTGCTGACAACATGACAACCTCTATCCACAAATGTTATCACTATCATCACTAACGACGGCGGTCGCTCAGTCGCCATAGCTCGCTTGCAAGCTCACACCATGGAGTCTAAACAATATACCTATATATATATATATATATATATTTATGTAACCTCTCTTGTTAATTATATTTCAGAATTGTGGAAAGCCGCAATCCCAAATTCCCTGTGGGTGAACTGGTGGTTGGTACATTTGGATGGAGAACCAAGAGTGTGGTGGATGTAAACAAACCTGGAGATGCAGAACTACCCAAACCATATCTCCTTCCAGACTTCAAAGGATTGCCAGAATCTCTATCAGTAGGATTTTTGGGGATGCCAGGGTAACTTATGTGTGTGTTGTTGGTTTTATTGTAGCATTTACCATAAACACATCTTCAAATCTGTAGTTTAAGGCACTTCACACAGCTTGTCTTTGATTACAGAGGAGAAATAGTGCTGTTTTACATTCTGGCTGTAGGGTTTATTAACATTATAAATATTATCAAAGATTAAAGGGGAATCTATTAATAAATTTTATTAACACTTGATAAGAAGGAAGCTTACAGGTATTCAACTAAACATAAGTTGATGGTAAGTACTAAATAATAAAGAAAATCATTAACTATTGATTAAATTGATAAACATTAGCTAGTAACTAAACCAAGCATGATTTAGGTTTAAAAATTCTTCAATAGTCACATATATTATGACGTTCCTCCAATATTTCTTATTTTGAAAACATAATTCATGTAAGTCTTGGGGCAGTAATGTACTTTGTCACAACACTATAACACTATTGTTACTATTTGTGTCTCAATACTTGAATAAAGCAACCAGCTTGTTTGTAATCATTTCTTTAAGTTCATAGTTTAAATCTAATTAGGGCAAAATAAACTATTTAGTTCCATTGATTATTTATTTTTTAAGCCTTAAATATTAATATTTTCAAATTACAATTTATAGGAATAACAAAGTATTTCCCAAAGACCTTCATATTAATCTTTGTTTAACACTCATGTATGCAAATACTTTCACGGTCTCACACACAAAGTGGCTATCTTTGTTAAGTTACCAACTTCCTCCTGTGCTCTCTTAATCTTAGCTAAATAAGGGGTATTAAGAAAAAGCTTCATTCTTCCTCTCACACTTTCATAAATTTGCATGTATTTGCTTATCCATCCATTCTTCAACCTCTGCTATACCCTGTACTCAACGTAGGTGATTGTTTTGGTTCATAATTCAATACAAGTCCTTTAACCATGTGAATGGCCAACTATCATGTTCACCATAGCATAATTTGTTAGTAGTTCAGGTCTAATCTATCATCAATATTTAATCTTAAATTAATATGCAGAAGAGAAATTAAACATTGATTTTCCTGTCTTTCAAACTGTAGTTAAAATATATTGTATACCTATATTAATAATTCGAAGCATATACTGGTTTGTTTTGAAATATACATTAAGCTTTTAATTTACACAAATACTGCTACCAACACTTATAAAACCTGAAAAATACTTTATTTCTTAATTCTTATGTATACTTAGCCTCTTTCTTCCAACTTGTTGACAGGGGAGATCCACCCCTTCCCTACACAGTGCACCCCCCTTACTTAATATTAGAGAGACAAGCTATTGACACTCCACAACATTGTTCACTACCTGCATGGCTAGTTCTGGAAAACAATGGGATTATTGAAGCTTTTAAGAGATAATAGACAAAATAACTTTGATTTTAGTATTGGCTAGGTTGAATTAAATATTTGGCCACTAATCATTCAAAGTGATTTGAAATTTTAAATATTTACATGCCTTTAGAATATAGCTTAGTATCTAGGAGATCTCTCCTATTCGACATATTTTTGGCATTCACAAATAACTTATGGTTATGTTGTAGTCTATATTTAGGATCAAAACCATTTTCTCAATTATTTAGATTGATTTACTTTTAATTATGTGAGGAATGCCAGGTCTCCACCGTGGTTCGGATTCCACGTTAAACTGTAGGTCCTCCATTTCATCTCACAATCACCCTACCATTACACATTAGCGTAAGTGCGTATAACCCGAACGGGTAGTAAGACGCGGTGCTAATAATAATAATAATTATAATAATACTTTTAATTTATTTGCAGCAGAACTTATAGTTATACAAATCTCAATGGAGTCCCTTGATGAATATCATAATACTTGATATTTTTGTCATTTAAAGAGGTAATTTAAAAACAATCTGGAAGAGTTAGTTGTATGCTTGGCTCCAACACGAGGGACTAGTTTATTTTCTCCAAGAGTATACCAATAGAACTCTTTAGCGCATCCTTATCATCTTTTTCCATTAGATCTAAAAGTTTAAGTAACTGATAGTCAGCAAACTGACAACTAAATACTACTGATATCATTAAATATATTGTAGAAATGTTATTTGATGAACTTCTGCTATATGAAACTCTTGGGCAAAATCACATTTATGGTTTACTCAATTATATCTAAAAATTAAACCTACTTATTAGTGATGGATAAAATACCAAAACTATTTTATTTGTTAGTTGCAGCTATAGTTGCCTCTAGATACCATATTCTGTAAATTGAATAATTAATAATTGCTTTAATATAAAATATTGACTTTTCTTAATTGTTAGCTACTTTATTCATTCTCGCATTGCAAACAGCTGAAATTCATCTTTTCTGCCATGATCAGCAATGGTTCCACAAATCTCTATTTCCATTCATTTGTAAACTTTTAAATTGTTTTAGGTTAACTTACAAAGTTGTTATTTATTTGTAAATGAAAAATAAAATAAAAGCAAGGCTACCTTCAAGCTGTCGTGATTAGCTCTAACCAAAATATCATGTAAATATTATTTAAAGTTGAAATCAATAACATCCAAAACTAGTGTCTTGTTTTAAAATAAAAAGCGCAGAGGGGATGCAGGCTATTTCAACTGGAATTGCTTTTATAAATAATTTACCGCCTTTATTAATATCTCAGTCGGTATCATGTCTGCCTAGTGAGCCAAGGGTCCCTGGTTCAATTCCCGGCATGGCTAAAAATTTACCATTGATGAAAATATAGTTTTACCCTTTCACATTGATAAATTAACTGCCGGGGACTGGATGTTGTGCCTGTACTAGTCTTAAGGTATATTATAAGGCATATGAAGCTACAGTAGGCCAAGCAAGCTGGTATTGAAAAATATATGGCTTGAATAAAACACTGGCCCAGGCCAAAGAATGGAAACAATAATGGATTTAACAAAGAAATAGTGGATAATGTATACAGACGAATAGCAAATCGAATTCTCATCTTGAGTTAATGTAAAAATAGCAACCACTCACAATATAGCCCAAATAATTTTGAAGAACACATTGTTTTTAACTCTGTTTATCTTTTTTTTATTAAGTATTAAGCAAAGGTGTTATGTAATAGCTTGATCTATAGGTTATGGATGAGTAGGGTAGTTAGAATAAGGGTAAACTGTACACACATTAGCATGAAGGGTATGAGAAACCAAATTTAAAAACTATATTATCCCTTTAACAGAAATGTAAAATGTATATAAACTCTAAAATTAATTTTACTGATGTTAACCATAAATTTAAACTCTTCATTATCAATAGAATTGGTGCATGTGATGTATTTGATTGTAAGTATAATGCTTAAGTTTTCTGGGTAAAAGATAAACATTATTTCACTTCTGAGAGCAAGGAACTTTTAAAAAATTCAAACTTTTTTTTCCATGATAAAAGGTTCTGCCTTTTTATATCAAGAGCGCAGGATGTTTTTACTGATTGTGGCATGATGAAAGAGGGAATTTTAAGACACTGGTTTCAGAAATCAAGTAAAGCTAAACCAATAAATAACATAAAGGGGTAAAATTATTGTCTGTCTGACACAGGACTTGTGATTAATTCTAAACCACCAATACCTTATATAATTTCACACCTGATATCAAGTTTCTTGGATAGTGTTGGCCACCTGGGTGAGTCTTAACTTCTTGAAATGTCTATAACCTTAACAACACTAACTCAAACTGAATCTTTTTTGTTTTAACGATTGACTTATTTGTAGGAACACCGCATACTTTGGTTTCTTGGAGATTTGTAAACCCAAACCTGGTGAGGTGGTGGTAGTTAGTGGAGCAGCAGGTGCGGTGGGCAGCATTGTGGGTCAGATTGCTAAAATTAAAGGTAAGAATACAACCTCCAGGAAACTCCTCATCGCTAATACCTTGGAAACCTTCTTAAATAAAAAATAAAACTTGTGCTGAGTCATTTGAACCAGTGAACTCATCTAGGCTCCTCAAGTAATTAGTAGAGACTTGCAAAAGTTGAGGTTATTTTTAGGGGAAAAGTTGTGTTATTTTTCTAACAAATTGATGATATTTTATGGTGAAATCTATGTTATTATTTACATAAATATGAGTTGAATTAGTATTAGTTTAAAAATATTAGGGCCTAAGTCCAGAAAAAAACACCACACTTCTGGATATACAACAATTTATACACCAGCATTAGGTTACTATGATATTACGGTGAGCACACATTAATAATGTTTAGTTCCATTTCCATACAGTAAATAAATGGCTCCCTTATTAATTAAAGCGGTGATATATTATTATTATGGACTTGTTCAAAAATGAATACTGTATTTATTATTTATTTCTCCACGCCAAGTTAATCTTAAAATAAATTTTTCTTATATACTCAAATGAAAGCATTCTCATTGTGGTCAGATTTTAAGGTTCCTCTTCCTCCTTGACCGTATTCAATGCAATGATTACATATGCCTGGCATTTGATACTTCCCCAAATTTCAGACTCTTTCTTCTTAAGGTTTTTCTGATTTGATGTGTTTCACACACCTGTGGTCTCACCTGCCAGGGAGCCATTTTGGTACTTTAAAAGGTTTATAAACATAGTTTGGAAACAAAAATTCTGCACCAAATCTGAATGTGATAAGGCCTCACGAGTCGCAATGCGTATTAGAGACTTAAACTATTTTCTTGTAGCTGAGTTTCGGCGAGCCTAATTTAGATAGGTGTTTGACTTAATAGAATACCTCAAAGTAGTAAATGAAGAAAGGAAACTTACTAATAAATTGATAAAGCCACAAGCTTAAATTAACTTTTTACATTCATAATTTACATAAGAACTACAATAAATAAAGAAATGATTATTTATCTCAGTTTGATTAAAATTATATATTAAATAGATTATAACTATTATTACTATTTGGGGTTATATTAGGGATTCACTGCATTGACTGCCTTTTATAAGGTTGAATTTTGTTACATTGCTGCCTTAACACAGGTTTGGTTTTGCAGCCTTATTTTTATTCAAGCTCTTACTAATCTTCTTATAATGGTTTGAATTAGGAGGTATAGCCAGCACACTTAGCTTGGTGATACTGGAGTAGAAATTGTTTAGATAGAACACTAAAAAAACATTTTCAAGGACAAGCTTGTCCTTAAAAATGTGTCTACTCCGGTATCTCAATTTAAACCATGATTTAGCCTAGTGCTCTATTATTCCAAATTAGCTTCTTATAAGAATTTGGTTCCCACACTAGGTAGGGGTTGCCAAAATTGAGACCCACACGGCACATGAAATGCCCTTGCTACACCACTGTTATTAGGGGTAGTCAAGAATAGCAACAATTATTTGTGTGAGATTTTACATTATTTTAATTTGACACTGTTTGAATAATGGATTGAAACTAGCAATTATTAAACCTTTTTCACTCAGCATATTTTCACTCAGGTCAATTCTTACATATTTATTTGTGTATTTGTGAATTCCTACTATAAAAAAACTATTCAACATACATACAACAAAAAAAATCACACTTATACTCTATAAACATGCTAGAGTTAGGAAAAAAAAGTCATTTATCATTATACAATAGATGAATTGTAAAATATATTGAAAATTGGGAAAATTTGGAAATTTTAATTAAAATCTAAAGGTGAAAAAATTGTTTGAATTTTTGCCTTTTGTCCTCATCACTCCTTAAATTATTATTATTATTATTATTAGCACCGCGTCTTACTACCCATTCAGGCTATACGCACTTACGCTAATGTGTAATGGTAGGGTGATTGTGAGATGAAATGAAGGACCTACAGTTTAACGTGGAATTCGAACCACGGTGGAGACCTGGCATTCCTCACATTCACAAGATGTCTTGTCAGAGGTGAAGGAAGGGTTTGGTAATCAGATAAATTTGTGCCGGGACCGAGGATTGAATCCCGGTCGCCAGCACAGAAGTCTGACACCTTACCCCTAGACCACCAGGTCACCCACTCCTTAAAGAAAGATAATTTATTTCTGTAAAATCCGATAAATGTTTGGTGTCTGTAGTGTTGTTAGTTTCTAAACTACATCAATTTTAGTAAAATTGTGTATAGGCCTACATACTTTTGTAGTCGGCACCTTTGTTTTGGAAAAAACACTACATGCAGCAAATAAATAAAAAATAGGCCTAAATAATAAATAAATAAATCAGTCGCTTTCAGGCATAAATTCAATATAATTAACTATAGTATCTAAATAATCCAAATTGTCAGTCATCTAACCTAGAACTTGGACCCTCCATTTCCTAATTATACAAAAAAATTATATTGTACTAGCACTTAGGCCTATATAACTTATAATAAAAAATACTATGAAGGAAACAAGAATAAAAAAAAATAAAGAATACATAAACTTTTTCTAAGAAAACCAAATAGCAACTGCAAACACTCAAATCAAAAAAACAACACGGAAGTCAAAAACATAGCCATTACTTGGATTGGTGCACTGAGCGTTTAAGGGTTGAAGCAGAAACTCATTTTAAAGCATTTATGAACACATTATATGTATTATTTAGTCATTCTCCTAAGAACACAAAATATTTGCTAGCCGTCGCATCAACACTTGGAGTACACTAAATGAAATAGGTTAAATTCTGGATGGGAAGTGGTTGTTTCACATTTTTCGAAAACCTTAGTCCATTTGGAACTTCTATCAGGCATTAATAGTTTATTTTAAGGCTAAAGTCAATTACCCAATACGAACTTCTATTGCAAAATTAAAATGCTTCGGAATGTTTTTCAAACGAGTTCAAAAGGGTTTCTGTGTGATGTGACACACTTGAATAACTGATTAAGTTTTCAGAAGAATTTTAAGGAAGATAACGTATTCTGAATAAGGCTGGTTATCTTATACATCATACAGTATGAATGAGTGAATCAAATCCAGGCAACGCGAAAGAGTAAAAGAAAGTTCTGAAGTAGCTGAAACCGGGTAATTTTGTGGTGAAGGGTTTATTGACAAGTTTTCAAGCAAAATATATATAAAACTGAACTTCTATACAATATCTGGTACAAGCATTTTCATGTAGCTAAAATCTTAATCAATCGACTCCAAGATGGGCTTTAAAGAATAGTAGTGGATATCAGGGGTTCTCAAATACTCGTGGGGTACTTAGGTGCTTTAAAGAATAGTAGTGGATATCAGGGGTTCTCAAATACTGGTATGGTACTCAGGTATGATAAGACACAACTTGGAAAACAATACTGATATAACTAAAGTAAACCATTCCCTTACTTCCCTCTCATTTTGTTTGTTTCACACTGTTGATTGTAGGCTGCAAAGTGATTGGTTTTGCTGGTTCCGAAGAGAAAGTGAAGTGGTTAGTAGATAAACTGGGTTTTGATGCTGCGTACAACTACAAGACCAAAGATATCGCTGAAGCTCTTGAAGAAGCTGCACCAGAAGGGGTTGACTGCTACTTTGATAATGTAAGTTGAATACAGGAGGGTCTATTCCACTCATTTTAATTTATTATATAAAAGTATGTAATGAATACAAATATATAATAGGAACAGTGTAAAAATATATTTTAAAATCTTAATTGATAGGGGATATAGACAAATTGAAAGATAGTTAGTACCTATATACAAGATTTGGGTTGAATCCACTAGTTTATTAATCTGAATTTGAATCTCCAATTTAAAGATTTAACATAAGTGGAAATGTAAATACGATAGAATACGGTTTTAGGAAATACAAATATTAAATAAGTGTATTTTTAGGGGTCTGCGGGCCTGGGTGTTTCATTTGAGGCGAACTCGTGTCGAGTATTTTTAAGAGCTCCCGAGTTTGAGTATATAATTCATTCACAACCTAAGTTTACCTGGATGACAGCTCAAAATGTTACTAGAAGTTATCCCTAATATATCACTACGCCAACAGTGGACATCTATCACTTTGGATGACTGTAATGAAAACAGATGGTAATATATTAATGTGATAGTTAACCACAGTAATTTAGGTCAATATTATTTATATATTTATTTGAGGACGGACACAAAGTTTATTTATCGTTTTATTCCACTTAAAAAAATATTCGCAACCACTTTCACAAAAATTTATATTGAACATAGCTTCGAAATGGCGCCTGGCGAATTAAAACCATATGGTTGAACATGATGGTAAACAATTTTTTTACAATAATACCGAAACACAGTTGATGAAAATATTTTATTCAGTTAAATATTTCAAAATAAGATAAAATAATCATAAAATCATTTATGGTATGTAGAAAAAATCAACAATTTTCTCTTTTCCAAGTAAATACAATGCCTGTATTAAAAGGTATTGATGTGTGACCTATATTACATAAAATCAATAATGTTCCAAAATGAAGAATAAGTACTTTTAATTATGTTTAAAATATTGTTTAGAGTTGGATAAAAATAAATTATTTAAAAAAATTAAATAGTATGAGAAAACTTAATTTTATGTTTTTTTAATTGTAATATATAACAGGTAACTAAAGATCTTTACATTTATAACAAAACAGTGATCTTTTACAAGTGTTGGCAACCCAAAACCTAAACAATATGATTTTCGAACTGTCATCCAGGTAAAAACCTATCGTGAACAGACTTTAGGCCTATTTATAATTTTAAAATATTAAAAAGTATATTAAAATACATGTTCTCAAAATATGAATGACACTCATTTTTATAAATAATAAATACTTTTAAAAAAAAGGTTAAATAGTAAAAATATTGGTTTTTAAATTAAAAATAACACCTATAAAACACAATTTAAAACAAAATAACAACACTCAAAAATCTAATAAAAAACAAATAATTAAAATGCTTTCACACTCATGTCTTTAAGGACATTGAAGCCCTCCATCGTGGTTCACATCCCACGTTAAACTGTAGGTCCTCTATTTCATCTCACAATCACATTAGCGTAAGTGCCTATAACCCGAACGGCTAGTAAGGCTAATACTAATAATTTAAGGACACTAAAACTAAACTAACAACTATAAAACAAAGTTAATAAAATGAATTCTTGCATATGGCTTGGAAATGTAAACAAGACAGTGTAGAAACACTGTACAATGATGTCAAGTCAGTGATAGTGAAGGAAGCCAACCTGAAAGGATAGTTAGGTTAGGCCTAGATAGGAACAAACACACTTCTCTCTTTATGTCTTCTTAAACCTTTACACTTTCCACTTCTTTAAAACTTCCACAGTTGCACATTAGTTTGAATTTTTGGGAATATTACTTTTTTCATTGATGTCTTTTCATATGAAAATAAATATTTCCCAAAATTCAAAACAATGTGCAACTGTGTAAGTTTGAAAAAGTGGAAATTCTAAGTGTAAGAAGAAATAGAGGAGTGTGTTTGTTTATATCTAGGCCTAAGCTAACTATCCTTTCAGGTTGGCTTCCTTCACTATCACTTCACATTATTGTAGAGTGTTTCTACACTGTCTTGATAAAAAGTTAATACAACTGACGTTTTAATAAGCTAATATTTCCCCAAGGTATGGTTCAGTAACTTGATTTACTGTATAAGAAAACATAAGAATAATAAACAATTGGAAATTTGAAGTGTTTCGTACTTCGTTTATTATTCCTTAGTCTATTCATGCTTGATCACATCTTCTGTTCCATTTCCATTCCTCTATGCACATGTGCACATGTGCATTGTTCAGGCTTTCGTTAGACATTATTTTATTGAGAAATTGACTTCAATTTAATTTTCAATGTCTTTAAAATTTGATGCTCCTACTTTAAAATTTAAAATAATATTTCTAGCAATCATTATGAAATAGTAAGTGCTAACTAGAGCTAGTTTTGTAGATAAACTTATTATTTAATACGAGCTAAAATATCTTAAGTTTGAAAACATTTAACATAAAATAGTTTTGATTTTACATTTTTAATTTAACATAAATTACCTTTTTAGAAAGGGATCAGGTCAAAATAGTAAAAAGAATCATTTAATTATTTAGTAATCTTCTCAGCTATTTTTATTTTCATTGCTTTGTCATGGCAATACCAGTAAACAACTTCAATCAAGGTAAATTCAAAATGGACGACAATATTGAATCAATTTACCGGTTGAAAGTGGTTTTAATGCTCTATTATGTTATTAATGTGAAAATTGAAATTAATTTTTAATAATTTGTTAAGTAATCAAATGATTTATAAGTTGAAATGCTGATATTACCTTAATTAAACAGACCATGCTCACAATTGCGTTTTAAAAATTTATCATTAAGTACATCAAGTAGAAGCTCGAAAATGATGAGCCTACAAAACTTTCGATCTAGATCTCGAGCTTAAGCGACAAGCTCGAGTTCGAGTTTGAAATACGAGTACTCGCAAAGCCCTAATATTTTTATATTACATTTTTAATTTAACATAAATTATTATTTTAGAAAGGGACCAGGTGAAAATAATTAAAAGAATAGTTCATCCACGAATACCGAATATAGAGTATGTGTGGACAGCAGGAGCGGCAGAACTGTGGGGGACTCTGACCCCATGGAAATGGAAATATTTTGCCCCTCCTTGGAATAAATTTCCCCCTATATATATTTAAAATCCTCTGATATTATCGAATATGAAACTGAAAGATGGCTTTAAATCATACTCCGAAGGACATTTAAATGCATTCTAATGTCAAAAACTTGTTGGAGAAGACCGCTTCAAATAACTATCAGACTAGAGGCATCTAACTGGCACAAAAAGTTAGGGGAGGAAAGCTCTGAGGGGAGGACAACTCGAAATACCTTCTAGATCCATATCATTTTGAAGAATTTCTGGACGAGGACCACCCCAAATAGCCTATTTTCTGAAATAATTCAATTTTCAAAATTTTGTTGGTGGAAGACCACTTCAAAGATTATCTTCTAGAGGTATCTAATTATCATAAAACATTAAGGTGAGGATCACCAGATATCTTCGAGCGGCATCCAAATCTCAATAATGTCTAGGTGAGGAACACTTTTAAATGGCTTATAAAATAATATAACTAAAAAAAAAAAAATCAAGGCCAAGATTATTCATCGCTTATAGAGGGAACCATTTTTCAAAAAATTGTTATAGGACGGCCACTCCAAATAGTTTGTAAAAACTATCTGATTTTAAAAATTTGGATATGACCACGGTTTAAAACATACATAAAATCAAATATTAATGAGAAACTATTAAATGGCTTTAAACAAAAATCTAACATTGTAAGTAACCATGTTACTTATAATTATGATCCCCCCTTCCCCCTTCATGAAAATTATCAGGATCCGCCCCTGATTATTTGTGAAAGAGTCAGAGTGCAGGGAATACATGAGATAGTAGAGGAGGCAAGTCTGAGATGGTATGGGCATGTAATGAGAGTGGAGAAGGAGAAAATGCCAAAGAAAATTATGAAAATAGGGAATGTAAGAAAAAGACTTCAAGAAAGACCAATAAAGAGATGGGAGGAACAGATATCAGAACGTGTGCAAGTGAGAAAAGAAGAATGATGGAAGGATAGCGGAAGATGGAGGCATTTTACTAAAGTTGCTAAAAACAGTTGTTGATGATGACAACGATGATGATGATGATGATGATGATGGTGATGTATATATTATTGGTTAACAAGACACTATTTGTATGAATACAATTATAATATATAAAAAACTTGCTATAATATCTTCTAGTATACCTAATCATATTTCTATATAGGCCTAGTATGTAAGCTATCATATTTTAAGTCTAGAGTTGGCTGGTATTATCAAAAACGAATATTTTAGACATTACAAATGGCTTTCTGACAACACTGTAAACCTCATTCAGTGTTCTAACATAGCGTTCACTAACTTCTGAGTTACAATTTCAATAAAGGCTATTCATTAAAATTCAATCAATCTGTCTGTATAATGTGTTAAGGTCTAACCTATCTGTATTTACAGGTTGGCTTCATTCTTCATTAATTAGATCTTAAAATATTTACAAAATATTTAATATACTTAATTATGTAAGCTTAAAATTATTTACAGTATGCTAATATAAACTCAATCTAAAGTATGTGTCCACCATAAATTTTATATTTGTTTGTCCAAAAGAAATAACATTTTATTAATTATATAGAATGATTGAATTGCAGAATGATTTTGAGATTAGAAGGAAAAAATCTCTTCTTTTATTTGGAAACTTACAATAAATCTTTTAACTTTATCATTTGGTTTGGTAAGCGAGTTTAATAGTGCACAAATTGTTAGTACTGTAATTTGATATATATATTTTTATGTTTTTAATCATATTTGAATTACATAGGTGGGTGGAAGATTGAGCAGTGCAGTCATTCAAAAGATGAGATTATTTGGTAGAGTGTCTGTGTGTGGTTCTATATCTTCTTACAACAGCAGGAGTCTACCAGAAGGTAATTCCACCATAGTGAAAATTATATTCTATTTAAAACACTTCTAGCTAATCAGATACTAGTAGAGATGTATGAATGAATAGTCATGGATGATCTAGCATAGTCAACACTTCTAGCTAATCAGATACTGTATTTATCTGAATCTTAAGACGAGTTTTTTTCACAAATTTGTAGCTTCAAAATATAGGAGTCGTCTTAAAATCACAGACTAAGGAATGGGTTAGGCCTATATAAAAGGTTACATTTTACATCTTTATTTGATATTGATACAATAGTGCAGGGCTGCCTTTTTTTACATATTTTATCCATTTTCACACATTTTAAAGGTATAACACAGATTATTTTCACAAATTTTTAGGATATTTTTTAGGTTATTGTTAAAAATAACTACCTAGTTGTGGCCCGATACGATACCTGATACCCTTAGTATCGACTGGTATTGCAATAATCTGTACTATACGCACAAAATTTCGATACAACGCTTTAGTATTTAACACGGTTAACTCCACAATTGGGTTGAGGATAGTGATAGGTATAATCGAGTTGAATTTTATTTCATTGTTCTCTTTTTGATTACCTTATAAATTACTTCACAACGATATTGAAAATTCAGCCATTCACAATAATCAAAATAGATTTAAAAACAAATAAAGAGTTATTACAAATTCTTAAAACTTTGCCAACATAGCTAGTGCTTGTCAAGTAAATGTAAGACATGAGGAGAAAATGTGAATTGATTTTAAACAAGTAATTGATAATACATAGAGGTTACTAGACAATTTTATTGATGCCGAACTTTAGTCTTAATTCGTGAAACTTCACAAAATATCTAACTCTTGAATAATATCAAGTAAGTTATTATCCTTGATTAGATGTTTCTACTTCCTAGATCATCGGTTTGGGAATAAGAATAAAGATGTTTGTCTAGTTATCACTAATTTTTTACCCTTGGCTGTCATGGCGGCTGACTTTTACGGTCATTCACAAAAGACATGTTTATCGGTTAGATTTTCTTAAACATGTGAAATGTGTTTATCTTTTCCTTATAAAAGCAACAGTTTGTTGTATATTTATCCTTTGATTTCTTCTTATATCTCTTTACTTTATATTATTTTATTTTCTATGTATCTTTGTGAAAGTGGAAATGTCATGGTTTATAAGCTAGCATGTTAATTGTTGAGTCCATTGTTCATATTTAGGAGGAGTAGGATGAAACTCGAATTTTCACCAACGATTATCATTTGTCATAGTAAAAATTAACTTCTCATTTTTTACTAAACCTTTTCAAAATTAACCTCCTTATTCAAAAGCAATATTTTGCAACAAAAAAATTAATTTCTTAGCAATTATGTCACCCTAATTAGATTTTAAGGTAACATAGGTGTTTTGTTTTGTAAATAAAAAACAATTTGTTAGTATTACAAAATAAGTCTAACCTAATTATTATTGTCTTCATTCATGACAAAATAAATACCACTTTTAAAAAATCTATCCAGAACCACTGAATAACTGGGGGTCGTCTTGGATTCGGGTACACGTGGTATTTGTGGAGGTGCAAGAATGGATAGCGTACACTGCGGCATTAAAATACAAAACCATAAATGAAAATAGACTTATGAACTAAATATAAACATGTTTGTTTTAGTTTTGAACATCACAGACTACATGCTATCCTATATTACATACTAACACACCACATGTTCCATTTTGGAATTCTAAGATGAATTTTCTGAAAACTGGGAAGTTACACTTGTTTTTAAAATTAACCCCTATCTCACTATCTTATGATAAAGCAAGAACCAAAATACAAATGAGTGTAGTCTACAAGGTATAACTTTTCAAGTGGCACAGCATAAGTTCTTTTTTTGACTCTTACTAAATCATAGGAAGGTTTTAGATCAAATATGTTTTTCTGGCACCTTTCAATAATATAATAAAAATTTTGTGTATGTAGCACCAATCATTCAACCGGCTGTTCTTGTCAACCAATTGACTATGCAAGGATTTGTGGTTGGACGATGGATAGACCAGTGGCAAGATGGCCTCAAGCAACTCGTGCAGTGGACAAAAGAGGTTTGTAAGACATAGATTTGTTTACAATGTTGTGTATGATTAAAGTGTTTTATTTTAGTGATAATAATGTTTGTCCATGGTATTTGTACCCTGCTACACTTTCCATCGCTCATATGTAGTATCACAATTGTAATCAAACGCTTGATATTCATATACTAAACTAACACATGATGTAAAATATTTTGTTAAAGTTGGTTATTGTTTCAAGAGATCTTCTAGAGATTTCACTATGACTAGAAACCCGTAAAAACTGTGAGATGCGATAAAGCGAAAAGTGCCATGGAATCAAGTACTTTTCCTTTGATAGTTTATAGATATGATTTACAATGTTTTGGAAAAGTGAAATAAAATGAACTAACACCACTTTTACATAAAAATCTTTAAATAAACACGAAATTATCAGAAATTAACCAAATTTTTTTTAACATTTTGTAATTTAATTAGCATTTTGTTGTAGTGTAAGCTAGCTTTAGGTTATAAAATGTGAAATAAGCAGACAAACCTGACAAAGAATTTTAAATTACATATATAAGGTTTCACTAATAAATTGTAATTTCTTAAACATCATCTCAATATGTAAATAATACTTAAACACCTCGGATAACATGTAACTTTGAATAAACATGAAATAACACCGAAAAGTGAGATTTAAAAAATGAAATTTTCCTTTCTCTCTCCATTCTTCTTGCTTGGCCATACCACCTTAATCATGTCTTCTCCATCCAGTCTTCTACTGGCTCTTCCTTTACTGAAGGAAAGATAATAATAGTCTAAATTTTATAATATTTGCAATATTGTGACATTTAACTGTAAGATTTTATATAGATCAAAGAATACAACTTGACTAACTAAGCACGCTGATTTGAACACATGTCCTAACCTCCCCCCTGAAACATGGTTGCAGAGCAACTACATATAAATCTTCATTGTATTCAAGCTCAACATTAATAATATGACTTCACACCCATTTAACCCCACGCTATAATGCATCACTTTCGCAATAAACTAGACTGCCGATGACTTAGAGATTGGAGTTTTATTCTCGATTGAGTGTACTGGAGGTAGTTTCTCCAAATTAGTTTTCCACTCTCCCTCCGCACAAATGTGTGTACACTTCCTCTAAAATGTTGTCCTAATTTATCACTAACACTTTAGTGTAATTTGTACATAGGCATATAACCTAAACAGGAAATATGGTGTGGTGCTTAAGGGGAAAAAATAACTTTACATATATCTGTATCTTTTTCAGCTAATTTGTTTTAGTTTAGTCAATTAAAAAAATCACCATGTATTTCACAATCCAAAACTGTCCGGGGAGGCAGCTGTCACATTCCATGCTGAAGGTGAAATTTAAACATGAAACAAGTTCTTTCAAAAGGTAGATACACACCAAAGCAAGTGTTTTTTCTTGATGGAAATGGTCTGTTTTGGATATGGAATGCCTTGTGACACTTTAATTACTGTTAAAGAAATACCAGAATTTGGTGGCAAAGTGGCCATGGATTGCTGCACGCTTCTTTTTTAGAGGGAACGGTTCAAGGGATTACAAATTACAGCTTCTCATGATCTACCATTTAGAAAATCTTCAAGCAATCAAGCATTATATTAAAACCAGCTTGCCTGTTACTTGGAGATTCAATAAGAAAGAATGATGGCTACCATTTTCTGTGAGAATTTTTCCAAAGAACTTCAGGATGAGGTGAAGGCCTATTGCAAGAGGGAAAAAATTCCTCTAAGGATTCTTATGTGGATCTAAAGAAAGGAGTAGGCCATGTAAGAAGTGGCTAAATATTGTGGACGAGTGTGTGAAAAATAGAAACATTAAGAGCTTTAAGGATTGAAGAGCATTAGTGACTCAGTGTAGGGATGTTGCTGAAGAAAATGGAGTATGCAAGACTAGGGAAGTGTAGAGAAAGTTACTGAGGATGGATTAATCACACAGAGCTGTGGTTTTTTGAACTATATGCACAGTTTCTTGTCCACCCCGTAAGGGAATGGCGTGTTTAACTATGTATGAATGACTTTTTTTTTATTTCAATTTCAGGGCAAGTTGAAGTATCAAGAAACGGTGACTGAAGGTTTTGAAAACACACCAAAAGCTTTCATGAGTATGTTGAAAGGTGAAAACTTGGGCAAAGCTGTTGTCAAGGTTTAAACTTAAGAGTAAAATTAATTTAAAATGTTTCGAAATTTATGGAGTGGTTTCATTCGCATAAATTTTCACTATTAGACTTATAGTTCCTTAATCTAGCATCAGTTCACACTGGCAGTTTGTTGCAGTTTTGTTGTCATTGTTTATATTTACTTTTTAGAGAACCATTGTATTCAATAGTGCAGTCACACAGATGACATACATCACTTTTATTCTTGTGAAGTATTTGAACTGCTGTAGGTACTTATATGTAACAGTAGCAGTGTATTTGAACAGTAAAGATCTTGGCATTTCTAGAAAACACCAGCAAGGAGGCTAGGTCACATAATTCTTATTTATGGCAACAACTGTCACCTGTAAGTTTTTTGCTTATGGAAGTTTTGGAAACCTAAGTATCTTAAAGTATCTAGGTGTAGCACTGTTAATAAGTGAGATAGAAAAGAGGCTAGAGATTTGAGATTTGTCTGTTAAGCAAAATAAGGACAACATAAAAAGAATGTCTCAATATTTAGAACAAAAACTAATATTTTAATATGTCCAGTATTTCCTTCACTGTTCACTGTGTCTTTATATTCTTTAAAGCAAAGTTTAGAAACACTATTTGATTATTTTCATTCATCTCCATAGCTAGAACAGGGTGTTTACCATCTGGAAAAATCAGGGAAAATGGGAATTAGCCGAAAATTCGAAGTGATCGGGGAAAAACGGGAATAAGTTGGGAATTTGGTAAATCACAATAAAAATCTGGGAAAATTATATTTTACTCAAAATATGAAATACAATAATCATTAAATCATGTCTTTTTTTTGTTTGTAGCTGTGTAATATATTTTTAATTCCTGGTAAACAATTTTGATACAGATTTTAAAAAAATAATCAAATTTTAAAACTTATTATTATTATTCATAAAAAAAGATTAATAGAAAAACGAGGGCGGAGGGGTAGGGGAGGGGGCGAGTTAGAAGGATGTGACATACTCCTTTAGTCGGGAATTTTAGGAAATGATCAGGGAAAAGGCCGGGGATTTCATTGGTCAAGTTGAGTAGACACCATGTAGAACAACTTAAAGTAGCCATTTAACACTGCAGTAAGGTCATTCCTGTAAACAACGACAAAACTTTTTCAACAATGCTGTAGCAAAGCCAAAACTCTCGTCTATGTGAACTGAGCCTTACCTTTAATATTGAATGCATTTAAAAGTTATTAGGAGTTTTGTTTAATGTAACTCAAATCAAAAGTTTAAATAAGGTATCTGCTATAAAATACTTTTTTTTACTTGTTAACATAAAAAATTATTCAAATGTACTAAATGTATAAACTTTTATATTCATAAATAAAGACTCGTATTAAAATGTTTAAAACTCTGTTTTGTTTCGAAAACTGGAACTAACTTGACCAAATTTTCTATTTATAAATTAGTTAATCCATCACCATCATCATGAACTGTTTCCCACCACTGGCCAAGTCTGTTTGGAACATAAGACTCTCCAATGTCCTCCTCCACCAGACCAAATCCTCTCCTCTCTTCTACACACCCCTTTGCACTCCCTTTAGCCACCTGTACCTTGGTATTCCTTCCTCTTGTCCTACTTAGTTAATCGCAGTTTAAAATATATAGGAAATTGTTATTTTATTGGTAGATATTAATTCTAATTGTTTCAAAAATAGTCTTCTCAATTTTACAAAAAATTAAATTTTGTAGTAAATTGTTATTCTATTGGTAGATATTAATTATAATGGTGTCAAATATATTATTTATTAGCAGGTTCATACCAACCATGGTCAGCTCTGGTAACATTGCCTGTTTAAATCCTGCTCGGGGGAAGCTACTTTGGCCTAATGTGCAAAATCTCGTGTCATACAAGGTTCTAAATAAACTTTTTTTTTTAAGTTTTAAAAATGATAATGTACCTAAACACAATAATGGATGCTGGCTAAAGATCTTTTTGTGTACCTTAATTTTGATATTCTTCAAACACTAAATAAGAAAGTATTAATTTAAATGAAAAATTGTGTTTATGATAAGAAAAGAGAGAGGTGGGGGGAAGGGGAGTGTTTGACCCCCTAAATATCACCACTCTCAGTTATGTCCTTGGCTTATAAAAACAGGCGATATTAACATTAATTTAAGCATATAACTTTTTTATTTTATTTTTTAAAGTGCACTAGTTATCTAGTATGTAAAAACAAGACTGAAAGGAAGACCATGAAAGAGATGGAAATACGTCATTTGAAATAATGCAATAGTTTGTTTGAAAATATCATGTTGGTAACTTTTTAAAACTGACATTTTTAGTCTCTTATATTCCACGAAGATTGCCAACATTTCTACGTGAGGAAGCATGTGATATATTCTTGTCCATACAAACAAATCAAAAGACTTTCTTCACAAAATAAAGATTTTGCAGGTAATTTGTTAGTGCTGTACTTTTAATATTAAATAAACAATTTCAATATATTATAAATATTAACACGTTAAGCCATTAAGACATATTTCACACTTTCTGATATTCTCAAATATGAAGCTGAAAAACATACATTAAACCGCAAATGATTTTTAAAGGCATTCCCTTTTTAAAATTTTGTGAGGTATGGACCAAATAGTTTCAAGAAGCATCCAATTTTAAAAATTTTCTAAGAGGTCACTCAAAATAGATTCCAGATGCATATTATATATATATATGCATATTATATATATATATGCATATATATATATATATATATATATAT
>CABFVX010001793.1:72587-96066 GCA_902151425.1 Timema shepardi
AATTTTTTTTTTTTTTAATTTATTGAGAAGACTACTTTAAATAGCTTATAAAGGTATCTCTAACTTTTGGAAAATATCAAGGTGAGGTTCACTTTCATTAGTTTCGAGAGGCATCTATATTTTAAAAACTTTTCATGGAGAATTAATCACTTTAAATGTTAGCTTATAGAAGAGCGATTTATTCTACTCATAATAGCTTTTTGAGGCATCCAATTTTCAAAAATTTTCTGAAATTTTCACTAGAAATTTCTTATGGAAGCATCCAAATTAAAAATAAAATTAGGGGAGACTATTCCAAATAGTTTATAAAAATAATTAAATTTTCAAAAATTGGTAAAGAGGACCACTTCAAATAGCTTTTAGAGACATTGAATTTTCAAACTTTTATCAGGGAGATGGGGTGGAGGGAAAGTCCATATAAATATATATATATAAAATTTTTGCTAGGCCTTCCCGACACAAATATGGTCCTGATCACACTGTATTGGTAGCTCTAAATAAAGTATACAATAGAAAATTAAAATTATTGTTTGCTTTCTCAACCCTCACCCCCTTATTCGGCACTGCCCTCAAAAGTAGGGTGAAGTAAGGTATTTTCGTGACACAGATAAGTTCGTGATATTTTTAAGAAGCTGTTTGTTAACGGACTTACCTATTGCAAGACGGGCGCTAAATTTGGCGTAATAGTTCATCCAGCTTCTTCACAGATGGCGCCATGAGTATTGTTTGGTATAATAACTGAAAGCTTCGCGCCATAACAAAAGTTGCCTTGTCTGTCCGCCTTGTTTAGCCATGTTTTCTGGTGTATAAGTGTGGCATGTGTTTGTGATTATTTCACAGGATTAATACAACATGTAAGTAAACCATTTTTGTACCAAATTCTAGCTCATTAATTGTTATTATTTACTGAATATAAAAATAAATATATTTATATAAACACTGGCAATCATTGCTTAAGTAGTGAATGTATTTCCCTAGATTTTATGGAATGGAATGGGCTATGCTTGAACAGCAGTAAATATATTGCATTACAGCTAGTTTTCTGTACACTTTTACACTATAATGTATTAAAATAAATTGTTCCGTGAGTAATGTATTTCATTTTGGCAACAGTAATTTATTGATTTCGACTATAACGAAATTACCTTATATCACGATTTTACCTATTTAACATGTCTCGAAATCATTCCAATTACTGGCAATATGAAAACAAGCAAATCCTAGAAGCTGCGATATTAGTAAAAGAACAGAATATGTCAATTTATAAGGCTCCAAAACCAAAGAAAGTTCCATGGAGTTCACTTGGAGATTATATGAAAAAAAAACCTGTCCCGAATAAAAATGAGCCATTGCCGAAACCGGGTAGACCAATTCGCCCTCACTGTTGATCTGGAAGTGAATCTTTATAATTATATTATAGTGATGCAAGAGTTGGGCTTTGGTTTGACTGTTTCTATGGTAAGAAAAGTGGCGCATGATCTTGCAAAAAGCAATGGGTGTGAAAATTTCTTCAATTGGGACAGTGATAGTGCTAGTAAATGTTGGTGGACTAGTTTTAAGGTGAGGTACAATCTGACATTAAGGACTCCAGAAAATTAGCAGCATACAGAGCTTCGATGGCAAACCACAAGACAAGGCGGGATTTTTTGGGGAAATTAGGAACATTAATGAATGCCCTGGGGATTAAGGATATACCAGACAGATTATGGAACTGCGGCGAAACAGGTATGTTGTATGTGGTGAAACCTGGTAATGTCATTATTGCTGTAGGCAAGCGATAGGTCTATAAAAGAGTATACGCTGATTGAGGTGAATCCCACACATTGTTGGGATGTGTGTTCGCAGATGGAACATGGATTCCACCTCTCATAATTTGCAAAGGCATTAGCTGGAACGATATAAAAACAGATGGTCTGCCAAATGCAATGGTGAGGTTGTCTCTAAAGGGTTGGATCAACAGTGATTTGTTCTTTGAATGGTTTAGTTTCTTTATCAGCTCAAATGCTCATGCTTGTCCCATTATCCTCTTCACGTATTCCCATGCATCCCATTTCAATCCTGCGGTGATTTTTTTAGCCAAAGAAAATTCAATTTTCTTATTCACATTCCTTTCTCACACAACCCATCTGCTCCAGCCATTAGATGTAGGGATTTAAAAATCATTAAAATCTCACTGGGCACAGAGCTAATTAAACTCCTACATAAAAACAAATCCTACGAAAAAACCCAACAGGGTCAATTTTAATGAAATACTGAACCTAGCATTCATTCAGAGTTTATGTGCCAAAAATATTATGAATTCCTTCTTGAAAACTAGGATTAGTCTATTTAATAAATGTGTGATTCCTTGAGAAGCTCACCAGCCATCACAGCTAACAAACAAGCCTCTTCCTGAAAACCTGCAACAAAATAGTCAGCCTTTGGAAGTTGAAAATATAGGCCTACTGGCACTACCATCGGTTTCAGTGAAACCCAGTACCAAAGGAGCTAAAAGGAAGAGAGATCCAAGTGCTAAATGCCTAACACCAACCGATGAACATTCCAAATCTCCAGTTTCCTCTACAGTAATGCCGGAAATGTAATCACCAACATTGGAGTCTTCCTTATCGGCAGATCAATGCAGGCCTAAGCGACTAGCGGTTTTATAGGTGTTATAGGTAAATGAATGTCATGAAATTTAAACAAGTACATGATTAATGGCAAAATCTCACCATTCATTTATGAAATTACCATCCTACTATCATGAAATTAAATAACCCTATCATGATATAAGTGCATTTTTTAACTAAGAAAATTAAGCAAATTTAAATATATTGTTTTCCAGTTTGTATTTCATTCCAATTATACCATAAATTCACTCATAATGTAAAAAATCATATAAATGCAAATATAAACAAAAAACTAAATATCATGAAAATACCATACTCTACCATATTTGAGTTTGGAATTAAGCCCATTATAAATGTATTTTTTTTTATATAAAAAGAATCTGATTATTGTACATTTGTTTTGAACAATTGAAGGCAAAAGAAGGAAAGTGCTTCCATTTTTTTGACAACCATGAGACCTTTAAAATGCACTTGCGATTATGGTTAGAAGAGGTTTCTGTCATATCTAAACTAATTTAAAAAAGTATTTGCTGTTTTTTTTTTGTGTTCAGAGATATAAACGTCTTCTCATCCTGTAAAATGTGTGTAACGTGACTCCCTCTTTTTCCCTGTACCCTTCATTTATTTATAAATCTGTCCTAAACACATTTTTTAAACTATAAAACTTACCATTTTTTTTATTGCATTTTAATGTCTCATAAACTCTAACTTGTCCAGTCCTAAATGGCATTGTAGTAAAAAATTAACTTTTGAGCTAAACAAATAGCAATATATTTAAGTTTAAGACATGATACTAGAAATAAACATTCATCGTTGTGTAAATACACAATTTTTTTTATTCCCTTGACACCTCTGCCTGAAGTTGGGGACAACAGGACACTAAACATCTAGAAAAAAGAACACAAAACTAGAAAGTTTGGCGAACACCATTCTCGTCTGTGTCTAGTAAAGGGAAGCTTGTTACCCTACTTTCAACTCAGGATGAAAGATGGCTTCATTTTATTAGACACAAACAAATAAATGCTACAAGTATATTTCTACATTCTCAGCTACCTGGAACTGTGCAAAACCTAATTAATTTATAAAATGAAAACTCAACGATTCAATCAGGGCAGTTCAACCCCAGCCCAGACCACTGTTGCTATTAGCAAATCTCAGAAAGCTGACGAAACATTTGTCCACCTAAGAACTTTGTGTGTTCGCGTGCGTGCGTTTGTGAGAGGAAATGGAAAGTGGATCGTTGCCTCGTGGCAAAGTCCCACAACAGAAAATGGTAAGGAATTTGTTTAGCATAAAATCTTTCTTGAAGTACATTAAGCCCCCACTTTAAGGCGGTTTTAATTTATATTCATAGATCCACTATGCTCTGCTCTTGTCTCACTCTTCCGGGTTTTTTCGACATGAAGCGCACATAGCATGGTTTTTGCTGCCATTTGATGTTTGTAATTCAGTTGCGTACAGTAGTGATGGGCACTATTAAATCATTTTGACTATCGATAAATGAATGATTATTTGATTGTTTCCAATTGTTTTCATTCGACTGAACGATCTATTTCGCACTTTTTATAATATGATAGTGTAAACAAGTTATCAGGATCTTACATGCATTTGAAATTTAAAAAAAAACAAAAAAACCTTGTTCCACTTTACAGTGGGGCTCTGGAAACAAACTCGCTGCATGAGCGGGGTCCTACTGTAACTTAAAGTTTATTTAAGAATAATTTGAGCTGTAGGTACTATACATCTTATAATACATAAAGTTATCGACTTACGTGTTTAATTCTAATTTGTTTTGAAGATTTTCGCTTATTTTGAGAATCTTCGTTAGTCAATTGGTGCTCAAATATCTGCTCTTTTTACCACTGGGAATAAATGTATTCTCATCACTTGTACATTTCTCAGACATATCTAATCAGAGTTTATAACTTATTTACAAAAAGTACTACATAACTTATCTCAAGACATTGCTTTCACTCAAGGTAGAAACGAACAAAAGTACGATGGTTGGTGCTATAAGCTGTGTGTTGGCTAACTAAGAAAGTGATCTATATGTTTAAAGTGGCGTTTGTTAGACAGAATTTCGTAATTCGAGGATTTGCTGTACTCAACCTTCTATCCAAGGTAATGAGAAGGAATGCATACGTAAATTATTAATATTATTTTGGGGGAAGGAGTGATTAAATCCTCCAATCTCCCCTTGGTGCGGCTCTGCCCCATCTTCTGCAGGGCAACTCTACTCTCTCAAACCTAGTGTCAGGTTTTACTCAGTTGTTTGTTGTTGGGGGTGGTTTGATCCATCATAATTGGAAATGAAAAATATTAGTAGCACATCACTTTGTGCCATTTGCTTGGCAAAGAAAAATGTCAAAATTCAAAAATAAAACAAGACGGATTTAAGTGTAATCATGAGTATTTAAAAAAAGTTTCATATTAATTTTTTTTTTTAGCATTGTCAGGGTTATTGATTCATTGACTGATCTTGCATGGATAAATATATTTTCATTTTGTTTTACATCCCAATTATTAAGTACAGTTCTTGACACAAAAAGTTGCCCTCTTCGTCATAGCAAAACATTTATGGTAACTGCATTATGGTTGAGTTGTTAGAGCAATCCAGCCACCAGGTCCCTTCCCCTAAATACACGTTGTTGAATTCTCACGATGCTTCTGCACTGTTGGATTGGTGGCCTGTGGCAAACTTCCGCCCAATGCCGACTGGAAAAGTGTACACGGTGGCCAGCTGCAAGCGGATTTCACCGTTCCAGGTATAATAAAGAATAAAATAGAACATTCTAGAGGTGTTTCCCCCCCATGATTCACCTGATGACCAATCACCGCCTCTCGGGCCCATGCTGCATATGGGCCGGCCACTTGGGGGAACATCCCCTAATTGTAGGTACCAACTGGCCTGGTCTTAGCTACTTAACCCACGACACCAAACAATATCAGCTAATTTTCCTTGGAAAAACATAAAACCCCTGACTTCTAAAATTTGTCAGGGATGTTTATTTATATTAAATTACACTTGCCTCATCTTGGGTCAAACAGCCCCTATAGTAATTCATATTCCACATTCTATCATTTTAAGTTAGCAATATACATACATATACATACACACACATATATACATATATATATATATATTGCTAACTTAAAATGATAAAATGTGGAATGTGATTATGTGTTTATCTAAATGATATTGACTTGTAAGTGTATTACCAAACTCTTTCATGAACTTATATATTGATGCCTTTATGGTTCTCACATTGCCTCATATAGCTCCATGTTTATTTATACTAGATGACATAGTTATTAACTTTACTTAAAATTGAATTCTTCTATGAATTATATAATTCGTTCCTTATTAACTATTAGTATGTTTTTCAAAAATATATATAATATTTATAATTACTAAGGATTCTTATAAAGGTTAGATTAAGTGATCAGTAAGCCTATCTGATTGGTATGTTTTTTAATTTAGGCCTGTCCTTAGTGATCAAACCTCAACCTCCTCGCGACCGGTTAGCTTGTCTTTAGCGGGTCTAATTATTTAGATTGCGTGGCTACCAATTTGGGTAGCTGTAGTTCTATTCCAATGGAGTTATTATTTACCATAAATGTGGTTTTCTAACATAGCTCCAGGTGATGGCTAATGCATCTTGTTTATACGCACTCTTTTGCTTTATTATACTAAAATAGGGAGTCATTGCTTGACTAAACTAACAATAATAATTGCAATATACTTGTTAAGGGTTCTATCTTGATCTCCCCTGAACAGAAAATGGAAAGGAATTTGTTTTAACATCAAATCCTAGTTGAAGTAGCTGCATTTTTAAAAGTGATTATGGTCATGGCTACTATTGATTTTATAATACTCTAATGAACTTAGGTAGTGTGACTGAATACAAAAATGCATTATCAATAATCTTTTGGGAGAGGGGAATTGGGGCTGTATTCGCATAACCTTTCCCCACCTCTCAGTACAGCCTTGTCACCTGACATTGAGATTAATATTTTTTTCTTAGCACTACGTCTTACTTACTACACGTTCAGGTTATACACAAATTAAATTGATTGATTTTATGTACAAATAAACACTTAGCACAATTTTTAGATTAATTTGTTAACGCCTCGTTCTAAGAGGTAAGGATGGGGAGAAATAAGAGGCAACGCACAATAAAATACCTATTAAATTACTCTAGTAATATAGTAAAATGTTATCAATGTTCACAATAAAAAAATGTGTATTTTATAAAAGACTCTGTCTATGAAACTTGGACTGTAGGTCAACACCTGGGACTAAATTATAAATATCGGCCCTTAAACTATACTGTTTGTCATTTAGAGTGACCATGACTGTACAGGTAAAATATAGAACCTTTAAAATGAAGGTTTCAAATATCGCACTCCATCACTAGATTTACAACGTTTTATAGTTCTAAACCACAAATCCGACTCTAAAAAAAAATACGTTAAAGCTTTATTAAATCTGACCACTTCTACTTGGTACGGATTTTGCAATTATTTATTTAATAATAAAAATAACTCCAACACATCTGCACGGTCGCGAGGGAAAAGCAAGTCATAAATTAGAAGATTGGTTTTATCGCAATAATAATAATAACAACGAACCACTTCTGTTGGCCAGTTACCGGGATCTGTTCCATTTTATACGTCCCTCGGGCGTGTATTCGTGTGTGCATGTGGGCGTGTATTTATCTGCATCTACATGCAGCAGGGAAATATACGACTCTGTGTAATCCAGGTTTACATACGTTCGCACATATAGCCGGTAAGCTCTATATGGGAAGCAATTTAATTAAGCAGTAATCAAAAATATTTTAATTTTTTTAAAGTACTATAAGAGCGGTACTTTCAATTAAAGTGGTTTAACAGTGTGTTTTATTATTCATTGTTTGTTTTGAGAAAGATTTCAAATAATTGAAAAATCTAGGCAAATTGATTTTGTTTTATTTACTTGTTTGAGGTATTTTACGTGCACTTTCTGGGCCGACTAATTATATCAGCACAAGAGAATTTCGATGAGCAAGCTTGAAAAGTATTACCAATTTTGACAGGAAAAGTATTTTCACACACCTTCCACGGTTCTTTTACATGCCATAATTGACATGTGACCGACGGCTTTACTTTTCCTCCGAAGGAAGTTGTGCTACGGATTTTTATCGCTCAAGAAAAATACCTTGACCTCGGCCGAGTTTGAACCCACGTACATCGGGTCTTGAGGTAAGCATCAGTGATAACACTAATTTATAAGCACATTGTTTTCTTCTATGCAGGTAAGTTCATATCTTTTATTAAAAACTGACCGGAGATCTATGATAAAATGTTTTACCATGTGAGTATAAAATATAAGTTTAATTTAATTTTAAAATAAAATAAAACTTGACAGCATAGTGAAAACAATTTTTGTGAAGCATTGCTAGTGTAAGAAGGGGATTAAAATGGGGTACAAGTTTGTTGCTCTATAGTCTATAGGGACTTTTTAGTTTAAACAGTAGCGTGCATGCCTATTGAGTTAGGGCCCCAGGTTTGTTTCCCACTATTGCCTAAAATGTATCATTATAAAAATTGGACCTTCCTTTTCCACAGTGATGATAGATATGTCCCAAAGACTGTATGTTATGTCTGTGCTCAAATTAAGTTAGTTTGTAATCAACTCAGTTCAGAAAGTGAACGTTAAACACAACAAAAAAAGTTATATTTTACAAAATCATATATATATGATCCAAGATGATCAACCAATTTATTGTGAAACTGTTTAGTTAGTTAGAATGATAGTATTTGCTAATGTATATTAGTTACTTAAACCGTTTCAACTTAGAATTTTAAAATTTACAAATTAACCATATAATTTCAGGTTCTCTACTATTTATAGTGATAGTACTAGCCGGTGTATATCATTATCTTAAGATGTGTGAACTTTAATATGTCTCCGACTAACAGCTGATTTAATGCAGGGAGGAATGGAGGTTACAAAGAGGGGTTTAAAATCACCCTTTGACGGCGTTTTGATATGTCTCAGACCAAACGTAGTGTTTTGAGAGAAACATCTAATTAAAGATGGTCGGGGGAGAGTGTTTTGAGGGGAACATATAATTGTTTTTTTCACACCGCGTCTTCCTACACGTTTGGGTTATAAACTTATGTAGTAATTACGCTAATGGTTTTAGGGATTGAGAAGGTTATGTTTAGAGGAAGTGTACCCGCATATGTGAGGAAGGAGAGTGAACAACCATTTTCGATTTCCCCATCATCGGCAGTCTAGTCGACTGCGAGTGTAGCGCTTTAGACCACGCGGCCACCGAAGCGGGTAACATATTATAGTTAAAGAATATGAGGGGAGAGGATGAGATCTAATGTTTTGAGGGGAACATCTAGTTAAAGAAGATGTGGGGAGAGTATGAGATCTAATATTTTGAGGGGAACATCTAGTTAAAGAAGATGTGGGGAGAGTATGAGATCTAATGTTTTGAGGGGAACATCTAGTTAAAGAAGATGTGTGGAGAGTATGAGATCTAATGTTTTGAGGGGAACATCTAGTTAAAGAAGATGTGGGCAGAGGATGAGATCTAATGTTTTGAGGGGAACATCTAGTTAAAGAAGATGTAGGGAGAAGATGAGATCTAATGCCTGGAGGAGAACATCTTATTTAAAGTTGTCCAACACCTTCACTCATTCGATAGCCTGCCAGCTTATAGAGCTAAGGGTCCCTGGTTAGATTCCTGGCATGGCCGAAAGACCATTTGTGAAATGTAGGTTTCACCTCTTTCACAGTGATGAATTAATGGGCTGTGAAGTTGGTTGTTTTGTCTTCTAGATTTAAATTAATTTATAGGTCGTGTTCTGATATGATCATTTGGTTCATAAAGTTAACGTTAAATAGCTATAAAGAAATATGGTGCGTGCATGATGATAGCTTATATATTGAGGGAAACAACAAGTTTAAGATGTTTGAAAGTGAACACAGAACTGTACTGGTAGAACCATCTTACTCTATAACTATTCATATGATAAATTACACACACAATAATTAAGTGAACAAATAGATGTTTGTTGGCGCTTAGGACAAGTTTGATTCTGAATAGGAGGATACAATTATAGTCCTGTCAAGCCTTGCCTATATTGGCAACAACCCTGTTTTTATTATTATTATTATTATTATTATTATTTATTTAAGGTATGTAACTTTCACTTTTTAAACCGACTGATTATATCAACATACCACTTATAAACTAATTTAAATCTATAACAGACATAAAATAAAACCTACAGCTTTTAATTCATCACTATGAAAGAGAAAATCCACATTTCACCAATGAAAAATATTTCGTTCATGCCAGGAATCGAACGCGGGACCTTTAGTTCAGTAGACGGACACGCTACCAACTGAACTAAGGTTATGTTCAACAGATCTGTTAAAATTGAATTTGTTCCTTATAATTAATAACTGTATTATTTTATTCAATTATCCTAACATGTGACGAGGGTCTTAGACATAATATTTTTAGATGAATATGTGACTTATTTATCTATTTTAATATTTTTATGCAGTGAGCGCGTGTACATAGCTTAAAATTCAAGCCAAAAATATATTACTTGTTGCCACCATATAGTTATTTGCTTTCTTATTGTTTTTACATTGATTTTATAAAATACTTAAATGATAATATTAATTGCTGAAATTTTGTCCCCAGTCCGCCCTTGTATCCAATTTGTATCCGTCTGGCTGATATTAATGTGGTTATCAGCAAATATCCCCCCTAGCCCGATATACCATGGCAGAATGGATGCCCAAGTTTGATAGACCACTATGATTTAAAATATAAATTATTAAAAATTACATATTCAAGCACACTTTTCAGACTGTCTTTCCACTATGATGAATCTATGCCTACATTCTTTAGACATAAGTCAATCCTAAAAGTTAAATATATTGGCGCTTATTTCCCTTTCCTTGGTTATTCACGTCTTAGAAATTTATATTTGAATATTTTCTTAGTCATAAGTTTGAGTGACTCAGATGGACAGTTCCCTTTACCACCTGACTGATCTGTCAAGTTAACTAACTATTTGCTCAAATCCTGTGAAAATGGTATTCCATAATAATGGTTTATTTGGTCACCTTATCTTATTTATTTATTGTATTTATTTTGATAAGTTTTGTTGGAGTTAAGGCTAGTTTGCCTTGTCTTACACTTTACTTAACCGTTCAGGTTATACGAATACATGATAATCACTCAAATGGGTTAGAGATGAGGAAGGAATAATTTTATAGGTAATATACCCGAAGTAGACCATTTATTCCGGGATCACGATCAACTTAACTTTAACTTAACGTAACGTTCACTTAACTTAAGTAAACAGATGTGTGATCACGGTTCACATAACTTAACGTAACAACTCAAGCCAAACATATGCATTATAGAATAACTATACATTTTGATCTGAGATTTGTACTATTTGTAAAGTGATGATTTGTGAATGTTTACTGTTTTATATCGATATAATATATCTATTATTAGATTTTTTTAAAATAAATTTAGCATTATATTTTGGTTTAATTATTTTGTTTCCATGTCTGACCCCTAGAACTTAAGCTAAAGAGTAAACCTTGGTCATAAAACCAACAAATGAATTACTAAATAGCCCTGTAGACGTCACTCGCATAATGATTGGCTGGCTAGATCACGTGATACCCTTCATGTAACATTCATTAAACGTGAAATACCTCCCAGGACATCTATTAAGTTAACTGCATCGTGGTCACTTCCATTTAAAAACACGAAAATAAACTTTAAGTTAAGTTAAACTTAAGTGAATGTTAAGTTGATCGTGATCCCGGCATTAGGAAGAGCTACTCTCAGTAGACCTGGCCGGGATTAAAACCCCACTCTCTCTTACATCAGCAGTCCGGTCTAACATGATAGTGACACCTTAATCCATTAGGTCACTGAAGCGGGTCACAATATTGTTGGTGAGTTTTAATTTATTTCATGGATTATACGGGAGTTTTTTAGTTTGGCCTGCTTTGAATGTGGGCGTGGACTTAAAATTTTGAATGTGGTGATATATGTGGAGTTTTTAAAATAGCACAGGAGGGGTTTAAAACCACATCACATAACGTGAAGCATCAAATACCTAGCTTATTTCAAAATGATTTGTAATACCACTTATAAAAGTACTACGCGTACCTCCAAAATTAATAAAAATAGAATAAAGATTTGAATTTTTTTACTTCTGAGTTTATTATGGTAGTTTTTCTATTGGAATCAAAGATATTTATCCCAGTTTTGTGGAGTCGGACAGAGGGGCTAAAAAGCGCTGTTTACAATACTGTACCCCGAGTATGATCGAATGACATGGTACTAGAAATTTCAACATTAGTTGGGTGATCTGGTGGTCTAGGGGTAAGCCGTCAGACTTTTGTGTTAGAGGTACGGGGTTCAATCCTCGGTCCCGGCACAGATTTATCTGATTATCGAACCCTTCCTTCACCTCTGACAAGACGTGTATTAATCATGACTTGTGAATGTGTGGAATGTCAGGCCTCCACCGTGGTTCGGATCTCACATTAAACTGTAGGTTTTCCATTTCATCTCGCAATAACCCTACCATTACACATTAGCGTAAGTGCATATAATCCGAACTGGCAGTATGACACGGTGCTAATAGTAATGATAATACAATGTTAATTAATGATTCTACAACCTGAAGGTTGGCCCTTATGTGTTTCCCACACATCCGAATGAGCCCACAAGCACCATATAGGTGAAAGTATGCTAGTTTCTCGTTTCTTTAGGAACGGAATTTATATGAGTGAGCGAGAAAGAGCCTACATTTTTTCTTGGGCATATATCTAGTACTATCTGAAGTACCCTGCTTTGCATGGAATCAATGTTTTAAATTTAATTATCTTACGTGGAAGGTAATTTTAAAGCTAGTTCCTTTAAGCCTTGAGTTGCCAGTGACCTTTTTGCTTCCAGCCCCTTTTTTAATTAATTAAAAACATCTAAAAAAATTAAAATTCTGGCCTTAAGGTGCACACTTTCATGTGCAGGGACTACTAATTTTAAAATGTCATCTCTTTGTGTGCTGTATTTATCGTGCAATATTCATGACAGACAAACAAACGCTTCCTTTTATTACTATTGCTTTTCTTCCGACCCAAGCCGGGCTCGAAGGGTTTTCTTGAGGTAAAAAATTCTGTAGCACAACTTCTTTCGGAGGGGAAGTAAATCCGTTGGTCCCATGTTGATTGTGGCATTTAAAATAACCCTGGAATGTATCTCATAATACATTTTCAGGTAAAATTGGTAGGGCCTTTCTCTCTTGACTATAGAAATTCTTGTGTGCTGAAATGATCAGTAGGTTCATAAAGTGCATGTTCAAGTCCGTCAAATAAATAAATAAATAAAACAACATTTTATTCCGACCAAGTTTATAATTTATCGAAAAAATTGATCAAAATTTTAAAATTTCGGCCTTGAAGTGAACATGTTCGTGCACAGGAGCTTATAATTTTCAAAATGTCACACCTCTGTGTGGGGTAGCTATAATGCAATGCTCTTGACAGCAACTTTTCATTTTATTATTACCTATAGATATTTTCCAGGGACCTTATACATGCAAAATTAATGACATGAGAAAGATGGCCTTACTTTTCCTGTTAAGGAAATTATGCTACGGATTTTCATGACTCAAAAAAAATCTGTCGACCTCATTCGAGTTTGAACCCATGAATATTAGGTTTTGCGAGACGACCACCTTACCCCGATATAGTAAGTATGACAACTTGTAAAAAGTAGCGTAATGCTGATTCCATGAAGTCTTGTTACATTAACAGTAGGACTCAGAGGATTAAACTATATAACTTTGTATGAGGATGGATGTCCATGATGAATCAGTCCAACGTTTGAACCTTTGATCAGAGTATCCTTACCTTTAACTGTATACATTTTTTGTCAAGTTGAAGGTCAGGGGTAGTTAATGGATAACTATTCATCAGCATATATTAACTACACTATTGTAAAGACATTTTGTTTTTGGGTGTGTGGGTTTTCTGAGCTTGGGATATCTTGGGGCTTATTAAAAATGTTTCAATAAATTGAGCTCACAGAATATACTAGGGTTATAGCTACTTATCGAATAACGTGCATGTAGATATTTTAACACAATTTAAAATACCAAACTAATTTAATAATATGAATGACTAAATATTTAACAGACAAATTGTAGCTGGCTATAATGCTTACAAACCTTTGGCCACTATTTAAAATTGTTAATTTTTGGTCGTTCTCAAAGGAAACAATCTAAAGTCAGAATTATCTTCTACATTGTCACCTAACTCGACCACACTGTACACATGTAACCGGACGCTGCACTATATGTTAACTACACAAGCATGTTATATAACACTATAGGTAGTATACATACTCCCCTACATATTACAACCCAATATCACTGCTGAGGGAACCGCAGGTCTTATGGAAAAAACCTTTTCTTTGCTTTATCTCAATCAACTGTTGTCAACTCTCCTCGCGCTCAGTCATGTCTGAAGGTGGTGTGCTGGGGTAAGAAGAAAATACTGGCAACCTCGACTAACCAGTGTTGTGAAACTTGTCTTATTTGAGGAGAGATTGACCACACAAAAACGAGAGATAGAGAACCCTGTTTCTTACTAATAACCATGCAGTCACCTCAGCGATGATATCCAGTGTAGAAAGTACACCGATTGAATCCAACTAATCCTTTATCAATTTCCTCACCCCCCTTAACTTTCGTGGTCCATACGTTAATTTTTTTTCTCTCTTGCTTTTCTTAAAATAGTTTCACCTTCAGTTTCCTTCAAGATTGCATTGACAACCAACCTCTCTCTGGGTAGGCAGAGGAGGGACAAAACGTCTCTACTCGCGTCTAGTTTTGAGAGGGAGGAGGTAACACCGACTGGCAGTTCTGTTCCACTACTGACCGTACCAACGATGCTATCATAATCATCACCTTATGTTAGGGCAATTTGTAGAATGGCTGAGTCAAACGCTATTATTGTGATCAATGATCATTCTATTTCGGCTGCAAGTGAATAGATTGGCAGCATATTAGAGCCGCAGACCACATCCCATAGTGTATACTTCAATAGGAATGGTTATAACTTTTTTTTAGCTCTCAAAAATATTTCTCAACCGAAGGATCGACAAACTTATAGGTGTGCTGTATTAAGTTAGTTTTCCAACCAACTTAAATAAACAATTTTACAAGTGTACCAGGTAAAACTCCTTAACTCATATTTTTAATTAATTTATTTATTTTCTTAACACCGAGTCCTCATTCGGGTTGAACATCTATGCACTAATTACTCTAATGTGATAGGAATGAAGAAAGGTTGAATTTAGAGGAAGTGCACCTGCATTTTAGTGGCGGTTGAGTGGGAAACAACTTATGAAGATACACACTTAGTGCACTACACCAATATCATGTGGCCAATGAATCGCGTCTCAGCTCAGTTGATAGTCCGTCTTTCCACTTGGTTAACTCTTCACTACTTTGATTCTTAGCATGACCGAAAAGTTATCCGTTGATTAAATTAGAGTTTCTCATTACACACTGGGTATTAACGGCCACGGACTGCGTTGTAGTCTAGGAGTTAGTTAGTTAGTTTGTAAATTGGTAGGCCCTCATCGGTGGCACGATGATTTTACATTAAACTGGTTTAGTATACGTTTACCGGTTCTGAAGTGGCCGGAGATAGAATCCCTGCTAAATATAGGCCTACAAATTATAATTTTCCTTAATAGTTTCCCACTCTCCCTTGATGCAAATATGGATAAATTTTCTTTATTTTTAATCCTTACCCCATTAGTGTAGTAAGATATGGATAGCCCTGACAGGTAGTAAGAAGTGGTACAAAAAAATCCTTAAATTGGTAGTATTAGCTGGTTCAGAAAAAAACACTTTAAATATTCCTATTAATAATTTCATTTAAATTTTAATTTACTGAAGGGCTGACCAACAGAAAATACTATAATGGGCAAAGAAAAGCGAAATTATACATTGAGCTAAGGTAATTTACAAAATATATTTATTGGGGGAGTCTCTTTAACTATCGAGTATGCGAAAAAAATTAATACAATTTTCTATTGGTTTTTTAATGATATTAAAAAAAATAATCCTTATCTCCAAATTGGTGATTGCTATATCATTGTATAGATTAAAATGGTTACAATTATAATTATCTAAATAGCTTGATTCCATGGCGTCAATAATCGAGCTAATGGTCTGAGAGGCCACCGAATGTTGGTGAAGATAGTATCAAAATTTGTGGATAGAGGGTGTCATATGCTAGGTACAACAAACCCTTCAGCAGCTAATCTCAGTTTTCTAGACCATATACACTACTTATTTATTCAAGTGGCTCCTAATTTGTACTCACGACGCTGAATTTGATCATGTTCCAGACCCAATGCGTCACAAAAAAATATCTGTACGCACCAGGAATAGAGCCCGAGACCTCTTTATTTGAAACCAGGAACTCTGACCACTAAACTACAGGGTAATATTATTTTTACTTACATCGTCCATTGATGGTCGTATAGTCTAACGCGCCACTCTTGTGTTGGACTGGATTATCGGTGACGCGAGAGATCGGGGTTCGAATCCTGGCTAGGTGCACTCAGAGAGTTTTTTTTTAAGTTTCCCACCCTACCTTCAAGAAAGTTTGAGTATATTATCCCTAAAATTCTGATTTACTTATCTCAATTCTATTGGTGTAAATAAATGCATGCGCGTGACTCGTACCTAGACGTAGTATGAACAAAAATACCACTTATAAAATATGGTACATTAAGCTTTACAAGCAAAGGGGGATTTTATTCTTTAATTAATAGATAACACTTGGTACGGGAATCGAACCCAGGGAATTGATTTCCATGTCCAGGTGTTATTTTTCAATTTAAAGAATATGATATTTATATGTAGCTATAACCATTATTAACAAATATAATATCTTGCTTATTTAATCCATCGTTAAAGGGGGATTTGCTAAATAAATATTTACTAGCCATTGGGAAATATTCATTATCAATAATAATAGTAATAGTAATAATATCAATTTTGAAAAACATTTGATTTTAGTAAGGGGGGGGGATGAGATTTCATGAGAATAAGAAAGATTAATATAAATATATGTTTATCAGAAGTTTTAAAATCATTTCAATAATTGATCCATATTAATTAGTTAAAGTATTCATATTTATAAGGTTTGATACCACTAATGAAGTAAGGTTAATTTAATAAATTGAACACAATAAATTCCAATTAATTTAATAACTGACAAAATATATAATATAGCTGCATTATAATAGACTAAGTAACATATATCTTTACTTTAATATTTAATATATTTATAAAATCAAAGCTATATATATTGTATATGTATATATTATATATACATATATATTATAAAATATATATTTATGTTTGGGTAACATATTAAAATATGTTTTATTATTTTGTATTAATATATCTTTACATATAGTCACTTACCATATAACAAAATGTTATGTAAAATTGATTCTATCATGGCATACTAAATGAGACAATGCTCTGTCTATGCTACGTCTATGCCTCAAAGAGAAAACTCTACCTTGATCAAGTGGTGGCGTTCTAGACATACATGATTGCTCCATGTAATCTTGACTAATAGCCCTCCGCGGCATGCACTGATTTGTATTGATTGAGCTCGGAGCTGCGTGCCAATGGAGTCGTGTTGGAGGATTTCGCAGGGGGGCTGTGCCTACAAGGTAACCTTATTAGTCGTTGCTATTAGAAGGGGGCAAGTCACCGACAGCACCCTCTTGGGGGATTACATCGACATCAACAACCACTGGTACCCTCCAACCCCCTCCCCACAGCTTAGATAGATTGACTTGTTTTTAAATAGGAGGTAAACGATATCGTTTTGATTTGGTATTTATAACAACTGGAGCAAAAAGATTGAAATAAGTGTTATAAGCATTGGTTGCTCATGTATAGGAACTGTGGAACTGCAGAACTGCAGCACCCTCTTTTTCCACTTGATATTATCGATAACATTTAATATAATGAGTCCTTTTTTCTTTAATACTTTATTTATTTTTGTAGTACAATATATGTTTCTTAAGCTTAATGTCGGTACTTCTGTAGCCATCCCCCAGTTTATGAAAAAGATACAAAAATCTTTGTATGGAACTGTGCGCTTCACAGTGCCAGCGACGTAGTGTTTGACCGTTGTGCGCATGCGCACATAAGAGGTGGGTGGGGAAGAAGGTAAAACTGCCAGGTATAGATAGCACTGTTGCTCTCGCAGTGCGGCTCTGGCATGATGGTGGAAGGAAGTTTTTTTTACTCGGCGTGTGTTGTGCTTAAAAACCGTGTACCATATTCTTGAATGTGATAAAGTATAGAAGAGTGTAGAATTAGATTATTATTCAGCTTCCAGCTATTATATTTGATTCATTTTTCCCGGTTATTTTATTTAACAGAAAGTCTAAATCTTCTTGCAGTACTTTCAATGGAGAAAAATTTCCTCAATTGTCATCCAGAGATCAAGAAGAAAATTATTGAACTTTTTGGTTAAATTAAAACAAGAAGAATGTATTTTGTTCTAAATGAATAGATCAAGCTTGAACTGTAACAATTTAAGTTAAAGTAAGTAAACAAATTTTGGTTTTTATGTTAAGATTTTATCAAGCTCCTGCATAAATTTTCTTTTTATACATGTTTTTTTTTCCTTTTACACAATTTTAAAACAAAGGCTAAACATTTTCTGGAGCAGCACCCCCACTAATTTTAGCTACGGGCTGCCACTGGTTATAAGATCTAATACAATTAGTGAATAAATGTCTGGTGTGACTGGATGATTAGGTTAGGATGTTTATGACAATTCTTGGTTTTATTTTAAACTTCATTTTACTGCTAAACACGAACCACACATGTTTATAATGTCCTAAATACACAAATTTGAATTTTATTTGGCACATAATTGCATATACAAAACTTTTTTTTTGTTTCAGGAGGTAATATTACCATATTTATCATATACATAGTGTGTATATTTGAAGAATTTTACAATCAAAATTTGTTATGATTAACATAAAATTATATTCTACATTTAATAAAATAATAATGATTTATGATTAGATAATATTTAAATAATTAATATTTTTTATCTACTAGTTTAATATATTTTTTAGCCAAATAGATGTAATATTTTGAAAATTGAAAAATGACACCTAGACACGGGAATAGAACCCGTGACCTTTGACTTAGTACGCCAATGATCTACCACCTTGAGTTATCCAGGAATCACCCCGTGCCAAGGGTCATTACGCACTCATATTTTAAGGCAGAGAGCATAAATAATAGCTTTGGCTATTTGATTCTCAAATATATGTGATTCAAACTACACATCAAAGATTCTTGTGCAACTTTATTAAATGTAGGGTATAGTTTAAAATATATATAATTTACATTTTGGGGCGTATTTGAACTATTTAGGGCATTTTAGGGCATCTATAAGAGCATATTTCAGTTGTTTTCAGAGCTCAAGCATCTGAGCGATACTAATATATATTAAATTATTTCTCACTTTATTTATATATACTACATTCCGTTCTGTTTGTTGCTTAATTTATATGGAATCTGCTTGGTAAAAAGGTTAGAGTGGTTTAACCAATTCACAAATGTTAGATTAGTAGACAAATTGAATAGATAATTAGCTACATCCAAATTAGTCATTTTTTAGTTGATTTGAATTCACTGCACTAAGCTTGTTTAGCGCTTGGGAACGCTTGATTATAATTATGCACAAACCTTTAGTGGGTTGATTACTAAATTTCTACTTGAAGTTTACTACTGGTGTTCATTTGGGCAACAAACCCTGTGAAAACATTTAAAGGTGAAAGGCGAACGTTTGAGATAACGTTATAAAGTTTTTGTTTTTTAATTATTTTAAGTGTTTGGTGTTTAGAATATAATTTGTTTAAAATTCCGTTTTTTAACTGCAACTAACCGTCCGAATAACCTGCATGTTTAACTAATGGGGCAGGTAGAATTTAGGTGATCTGTACCTATATGTTCCTGGTGATAGAATGGGAATCTATTTTTAAAATCCCGGCACAGATTTATCTGATTTCCAAACCCTTCCTTCACCTCTGACAAGACATCTTGTGAATGTTGGGAATGCCAGGCCTCCACCGTGGTTCGGAATCCCACGTTAAACTGTAGGTCCTCCATTTCATCTCACAATCACCCTACCATTTCACATTAGCGTAAGTGCGTATAACCCGAACGGGACGTAAGATGCGGTGCTAATAATAATAATATTTTTAAAAAAACAAAACAAAAAAATTACTCTCGGTACGGCCTTAGGACGATTGGAAATCTCCTTCCGAAAAGCAACCTGTTTCTACCATTTTATACAGGACGCTAAACGTAGTATTAGTAAGTAAATGGGAGCTCTTTGTACATAAAAGATAGGACATATGGACTTAAGAGTGACAGGATTCTTCCTTTTAATCTATTCCGACCTAACCTATTATAGCCTAATCTAACCTATTATAGCCTAATCTAACCTATCGGGTAATTTATTTTAATTTTAGCATGCCTAGCCTAACATAACACAGCTAAGCATAGCCATCAGGCGATGCCCTTTCAGATTTGCAAAGCTAGCCTAACTATCAGGTGACCCGCTTTGGTGTCCGCATGGTCTAATGCACTACTCTCACAGTACACAAGACCGCCGATGAAGGGGAGATTAAGGTTTAAATCTCGGTTGGGTGTAGGCCTACTGAGGATGTTTGTTCCAAAATGGTTTTCCACTCTCTTTTCACGTGAATGGGGGTACACTTCTTCTAAATATAACCTTATTAATCCCTAAAACCATTAGCGTAATAGGTACTGTACATAAGCATATAATTCGAACGTGTAGTAATCCTCGGTGACAAAAAAAACAACCGGGCAATTGAACAGACACATTTTAGGGAAAATGTGAGTCATAAGTAAGCAAACACACAAGTTAGTGTTAGGGGCTATTTTCAAAAGCGTATTTAGCAGCGCGACTGAGCAGTTCAACTTAGCAGCGGACTTCGAGGACTAAATACTTACATTTGTTTTATTACATAAGATAATTTATTTAAAAATATGGCGTCATTGGTACTAGGTTCGCTTTCTGCTTTCAATAATACTAGAAACAGGACAGATATATACGTTATTTAAAAAATTTAGAAAAGATGAAAACATATTTTACGAGTATTTTCGTGCATCAATAGCATCATTAACTAATTAAGGAAAGATTAAAACATATTTGCCAAGTTCTTTCTTGAGTTATTAGAATCATTTTGGAAAGAGTCGTGCGTATTTCTGCTATCCGTGAAAACACGACTTTTGAAAACAATGTATCTACCTACATTTGTTTACCGACTGCACTGCGAGAAATCGCGCGTAGTGTAGCTACAACAAGCGATCGAGCGCGAATGCAGCGCTGCAACTTTAGCCGTGCACGCTCGTGGAAACACTCACTACCTTTTAAAACAATATATCGCCAAGAAGTGCTTTTAGAATCGCTCGTGAAAATGGACTGCCAAAGCTTGGACCAAATTTTGAACTTAGGCCAAACAACGTATACAATTATTAATAAAATTACATTTTTTAAATATCTATTGTGATACCAACGTTTTAAGCCACGAGAATAACTAGAATAATATGTACTATTGAATATCTTATTGGTTTTTTCTCTAACTTGATTAAGTAAAAATATCAACTTGATGTCCAAAGAGAAATTTTAAGACTATAGTAACGACAATAGCTTAGATAATTCATAACATAATGTACTTAAAAATTTTACTTTTTCACTACCTTATAGGTAGAGAAAGTATTGTGATCGTAAAAAAATTCTAACTCAAGATTTTAATGAATGTCGACGTCTCATAGCCTCCCGAATCCGAAAGAGTGGGTTTTTCAATGCCTTCATTCTGTCTGTACCTCCGAATAGAGCCTAAACTATTTTACCGATCGTGTTATAACTTGGTATCTAGGATTTTAATGAGTTTGTCCCGAGAGATTTTTGAGGTATATCTAACCCTAAAACTAAGGGTAATTTCCTTAAGGACTAAAAGATTTAAAAAAAGATTTTTTAAATATCGGCTCTAATGATTTGGATTAAATTTCATTTCTAAGTATTACATACAAAATGGCTACTCTCAATTTTTTTTAAATCAAAATGACTTTAAGGGTTACGTACAGATGCGTAAATTCTAAGTTTTTTGGTCATAACTCTTAGAGATATTAGATTACCTATCATTGCAAATTTGTGGGTCTATCTGTAATATAAATTTTTTATTTTAAATATATTTTTATAAAACCAATAGTTTTCATGCTATACGCCAATATATTAATTTAGTAACTTTTCGAAAACTTAAGGAAAACTATTATGACCTTCAAAAAAGAATCTAACTTGAGATATTGATGGATGGCGAATTTTCATAACCCCCCGAACCCTAAAAAGTAGGTTTTGCAATGCCGTCTATCTGTGTGTGTGTTTAACCCTAAAATTAAGGGTAGTTTACTAAAGAGCAAAAAAGCAAAAACCTATTCTCAAAACTAGCTGTAGTAATGTTGATTAAAATTCGTATCTAGACGTTGATTAAGATCATAAACAAAATGGCTCTTTTCATTTTCCCGTCAAAATGACTTTTTGGGTACTTTGGATAGGCGAAAATTTCCATATCTCCACAACTATTTGAAATACTAAATACATTATCATTGCAAAATTGTAATGCTATTGAAAATTTAAAACTTTTATTCTAAATATATTTTTATAAAACCAATAGTTTATTATATATTTGCAAATATATTAATATAATTTTGTTAGCCTTAGTTGTTCAGAGACACTACTTAAGTTTTAACACATAGGCGCCTAATTATCTAATATTATAGAGGAATTAAGTATATATTTCAAAAAGTTGATGTTCTTTTTCATTTAACCTCTTAAGGGAAATGTTTATACAGCAATGATCCATATCTATCATTTTAGAATCAATAGTCAATTTCTACAATTTTTACTGGTCTGAATTTATAAATGAGTAATTTAATAACAATGCGATTACCTGTAGATGTACAACCCCTAATGAAATTTCAAAATTTTTAAAAGAGGTGTTGACCCTTTTCGGCCCAGTATCAATCTTTTTTTATTGGTCCAAATGTACAAATGAGGAATTTAATTCTTTAAAAATAAAATTGTGGAATTTAAAACTGGGAGTCAAAAATGTGCACCAAGTCCTATTACTTTTGGGGTTCCATTATTGGTTGTTTGTGGTTTCACCAAGATCAACCATAGTAGCCCCAGGGGTGCACATACATACATATAGAGAAGTAAAAAGAAAAAGGATGTAAATAGAAGTAATGCAATTTAATGAAACAACATGATACATGATAAATATTTAGCACGTAATCTCAATAAGAACAGTCTATACAAACTAAGTAAGATTTTAGGTAGCATTGCCTAAGTCTAGGCCAACAAGGGGCGTGAGGCGCCAGAAGGACTAACTCTGACAATTGAGTTACGTTACTGGTCCCTCAATCACAAGGCATGTTGGCTGCGCACGTTAGTTATGACTTACATAGGGCAAGTTCAAGTCCCGTTACATACGAGCGCCTAGAATACAGACCAAACCCCTTACAAGAGGCTCAACCAATTTACATAGGTATATTTAAACCTACGGGCCATGCCCGGTCGGGAACACGTCCCACAGTTTGATCACCCGACGGGCGGTCAATATCACAACACATACATAAGTAACTAATGACAGCTCCAGCCG
>CABFVX010001793.1:96378-116338 GCA_902151425.1 Timema shepardi
TGTTCCTGTCTCGTGGATCCATCTCCCCGAACTGTATTTCTACGTTGATCCAATGAATTAGCCGACGTGACGAGAGTGCGCTGTGATCCAACGGCCCTGATGGTGTCCAGCAGGATTCTGTATTTCTTCCAAGCGGCCCAGCGAATATATACTATGAGAACCCCACGTGATGGGGTGAAGAGAAGGGGAAAAGATCCTTTTTATTCTGGAACATTGACTCGCGTCGGCCAACATCGTTCACGGCGCTTTCAGTTGATTGTAGTTCGTTGTCCGGCGCGGAGCTCTTGCCTGAGGTCACGCCCAGCCAGTTCCCTCGATGTTGTTGTTTTCAGCGGGGCATCAGACTCGACGGAAGAGTTGGTGAAGTAGGTATGTAAACAAACACACAAATGTTACGGGCGTAGCATTCAACACTATTATCTCATTTGTTAACTCTTGACGACTTGTTTGTAACACAAAAAATATTCGTGTTTTACATTTGAACGGGGCTGAGCCAGATTAGCCCGTTACAAATGTTTTACGTAAGTATAGCGCAATTTGTGCTCGGGTTTGCTAGTGGATATGATTTTGTTTCCCATATATTAAGAATTTAGAGTAAATATCTCCATTTTTAAACATTGGAATCGAGAAAGTCCTTGTGGATATCCGTACCATTTTTTTTAAATGGAAGGAGCGAGGTCTACTGTTCACTTAAATACTAGTAATAATTATTTAATATTAGTTTATACATTTTAACTTTTATTCTATTTTATGTGTAAACATTTAAATGACTGATAATATTGGTTGAAACTACATCTTTTGACATTTCATTGAAAACAGTTCTAGTTAATTATTCGTGGCTTTCCCGTCTAGCGCTAATGTGCTTGTATGCAATGTTGTTCTTAGAAAAGCGTAGTTTAGATCATAGCAAGTTTACAACGTGTTACAACAATATTTATGGTTGAAACTGGAGTGCCGATCAAATGTTGTTTCTACTTTGTTTGACTTGGAATTTGATATGTGCTGAATACATATTGATGTTTGTTTTACAGCAATTGATTTTTTTAACGTTCAATTTGATGACACAGCTTCAGAGTAAGTCCCAATGTTGACGTATTTTAAATAAAAGATTAATTTTATTTTTAAAAACATAAACATATGATAAATTACGACTCGTGAATTATGTTAAACTAGAAAAGCCTTACACAAATAGTCTTATGAATCTACCACCATAAATGGATATTTCGGACTCTTTGAATTAAAATAAATACAGTATAATTTATACAGGAAGAACTTTAGTAAATACAAACATATTTTTTGCGGTCAACATAGGTAATTTTTCTCTATATTATTTTTGGTATTTCATTATTAATGATTATATCTATTAAAAGCGACTGTTCTAGAAAACATGACTTGAAGTATGAATAGCTGAAAGTAGGTCTAGTAACGTAATAGCCATCAGCTCCTTTCTTATGAAAAATTGACTGTAGTTAAATAACGTATTGCAATAGGTCTAAGTTGTTAAAGCTAGTTTATTTTCATCTTTGTTGGGTACAACCAATCGCATTCTCTGGAACTATGACCTTTTATTCGAAAATAAACATTTTTAGAGATTTTCCTTAACCAAAAAAATTGCTATTTTGTAAAAATATGTTATAATTCAAAGAACATAAATTATTTCCTAACAAAAACACATAGCGATAAATATCATTTAAACCTTTCTTAAATTATTAACAAATAGTCTGGATACACATGGTGGTTGTTTACTACTCGGCCAAGGAGAACAGAATGTTTGCATGGACACGTCCATAGACACGTGATAGTTACTAGCTACTCGGTTAAGGAGAATTGAGTGTTAATTAACATTTCTTCCAAATACATGTGATAGTAGTTAACTACTCGGCCAAAGAGAAACGAGTGTTTGCATGGACACGTCCATAAACACGTGATAGTTGCTAGCTCTTCGGCCAAGGAGAAATGAGTGTTTGTTAACAACTCTTCCAAAGACACGTAATGGTTAGCTACTCAGCCAAGGAGCCATGAACATTTATAAGCAACTTGTCCAATGATATGGATTTGTTTACAGATTATAATATGTCAATTAGTAAGTTCTGCCTCACACATATTTATTTTATGAGTATCAGAATCATTGGATGCACAGTCTAACGTGTAACTTTCTTATTAAATTGAATTTCTGGTGGCCGTGAAATTCTTTTCGAAACTAAATCATGTGTCTTTAGGCTGGTTTTGCTTAAATTGTTTTCCACTCTATGTTTTCGCAAGTGCACGTAAATTTAGTTTGAAAATATACCTCTATAATATCTAGCACGTTAGCGTAATCGTTTCGGTGGTTTAGGTATACAATTATTTATAATTTAATAAGTTAAAAATATTTAATGTCTACCTGTAACTGAAGATATATTTGTTCCAATAGGCCCACCTGGGATCGTTGTGGGATTATGGACGGGATATAATATCACACGCTTATATTGTTCTTCAATTCACACACATAATTAGTTAAGAAGTGAAATTAGAGAGATGTTTGTCGAAACAAATGAGATAGGCTCTGCATGGCGTGCAAAATCTAAATAAATTGATAAGATTTTTTTTTTCTTCCAAGCACCGCGTCTTACTACCCATTAGGGTTATACGCCTATGTACTAACTACACTAATGTGCTAGTGATTAAGGAGGTCCAATTTAGGGGAAGTACACTTGAATTTGCTTGGAGGGAGAGGGAAAAATCTTTTAGGAAAACCACACTCAGTGCACCCGACCAGGATTGAACCCCGATTACCCCGTTTTCAGCAGTATAGTTTAACACGAGAATGGCACGTTAAACCATGCGGCCACTGAAGTGGGTAAGGAGAAGTTGAAGTGCGGTGTTGACAAACTTCAATCATCCGACCAAACACTTAGCGAACTGGTACAACAGCCCGTGCGAAAACACAATTCAGCACATATGCAACCCTTACAAAAATAATTTAAATACAAGGAGGTGATAAATATTTAACATGAAAATAAAATAATATAAAAATTAATTCTTAACAGTAATAATTAATGTATGCGTATAACCCGAATGGGTACTAAGACGCGGCGAAGAAAAACCCGATATTCTCTCACGTAAAATTTATTAAAGACGGGGAAAATTTTGTCACTTACCTTATTTATAAGCTATATTATTTTCACGTACTCGGTACCCGATTTTTATTTTTATAGATACCCTCCATTTTGAAAAGAGAGATGTTGGAGTTATGTCTTCACTTCCCCAATAACCTCGTCATCTCTAAGCTTTCCTCCATGGTATAACGTTCTTAATTGTACCAAACAGATGGGGCTGAAGTCAAACACAGGGTATGTGGTGGATGGGTCAACACAGTCCAGCGCAATTTGGTGGTGGCTTCTATTGTAGATCGCAATCTGTTGTGCCGACATGCATTATCATACCAGAGAACAACCTCTTGTAATTTTGTTCCTTTACTCTCAATATTAACTATGATCACAAATTTCTTCTCTTTTTACTTCACTTTAACTTTTCGTCAGTTAGTAGCCCACCCTACCAGGTACCTGCTAACCTCTTCCTAATATTCCGCGACATATTATAAGGCCACGTACACCCTGATGTGGTTAACAAGGTAAATTAAATGTTTTACTCTCCGCAAAGAAAACCATCGTTAAGAAACCATCTGAGGGTCATTTAACTAGTAAATTAAATAAGTTACAACATTACACTCGAATCATAAAACGTATTGAGGTGGACTTTATTTCATTCTTCAGTTGACAGCGGTGACAATGTGATTAGTTTAGTATTGTTTTTATTTTAATATAATTACTTTTATGTTTTGTTGTATTTAAAAAAATACTGTGTCATCGATCTCAATTTAACTATTTTATAGATTATAATCTCGAAAAACATACCACGATGGGACATCTGGTTCGAGCTGTATTACCTACACAAGTTGCGAGTTTTCTGGATTGTTAGACAGGTTCTTAAATTAACAACATTAAACGGCTCAAGATGGGATACTTGTTACTCTGTGATTAGTTGAAAGTATCACAATGGAGGAAGGTACAAGCTGACGGAACATACCCACCCTTGCGTACCCGGAACAATAACAGTATCGGTTGAATGGACCGGTTCAGATGTAAAAGCGCCTCCGGTCTAATTCTAGCTAGGCAACATCCGGCCTTGTTTGTATTCATACGTGATGTGAGGGAGGTCGAGACCACCAAATTATTCCGGTGATTGACCTGTACAGGCTAATTACTTGGGGGCCAAGATCCAGGCTGATCAATATGTAACAGTTTCACTGGCCCCTAACCCCTTCACTCCGCCCCCTAGTATCTTCAACCACCGACGCACGGGAGAAGGGCTCATGTACGCTCCTGTCAGATGAAACCGAGATTAATAAACTATCCAATATCCTGGTCTACTCGTAATTACGCCAAATTAAGGGCTTTACCCGGTTGAAGGAGCAAACCGTTCAAAACGGTATTGAAGAGAACGCGAATTAAGTCCAATATTTTTGCAGTTTTTATACACACTAATTTGTTTTTTCTAAAATAAGTAAAATATTGCTTGAGTAGATAAGTCTAGTTTAAATTTATAGTTGTAGTAATCTCAATCTTGACCATCTTTCATGTGCATCATGGAATTTTATGATACACTTTTTTCTTAATTTAAAAAGTCTACCACAAATTAAACGGTACATTGCGGCTATTAGGGTACGCAGATGATCTAGATTTGTTGGGTGATAGCAGAAAGCTGTGGCAAGAATGCAAAATTTTTACTAAAGGCTAGTAAGAAAATAGGTATATAAGTGAACGCTGAAAAGACTAAGTATAGTATCTCATAAGGAACACAAATTGGGGTCGATAATTTAGAAAGTGCTGTGAACAACCTTATCATTTGACATGGTTAATGAGTTTAAATATTTAGAAACAATTTTAACTAGCAATAACGAAATTATAGGTGAAATTAATAAAATATAAGTGCATGCAATTGCTCGGTCAGTAAGTTGTTGACATCTCGTCTGCTATCCAAGAATGTTAAACTCAGAATATAAAAATCAATAACTTTATTTGTTCTCTATGGGTGTGAAACGTGGTCTCTTACCTTACATGACAAAATCAAATTTATAATTTTCGAAAGCAAAGTTCTTGGAAAGATATTTGTCCTAGAAAGATATGAGGATAGTAGGTAGTGGAATAGATTACATAATTATGAGATACATACCCTGTACTCATAGCAAGACATTGTAAGGATAATCAAGTCTCATAGATTACGGTGGGTATAACATGCAGTGCGACTGGGTGCTTCTAGAACAGTATTTAGGATATTGACTGGCAAACTCAATGGGAAGAGACCATTGGGAAGACCTAGGCGTAAATGGGAGGATAACATTAAAATGGACCTGAAAGAGATATTGTGTAATGAGGTGGAATGGATAGAGCAAGCTCAAGAGAGGGATAGGTGGCGTACTTTTATTCGAATTCCCAATGCCATAGTATAAGTAAGTAAATAAGTAATCACCAATTATCACTAATCTAATTACAGCTATTTAAGAACTGGTTATTTTAATGTGGGGAAAGCTAAACTCAACATATATATCTAAGCATTATTTTATTCCAAAAATGTATTTGTTATAAAAACTGCAAAAAGATTGGCCTTAACTTATGTTCCCTTGCATCTAACATTAATGGAGAGAATACAGATGAGACCACAATGTTATTTGTTCGCACAAAACGTTTTTCTTATCTCACTTTGATCACGCTTATTTGACCCATTTTTTCTGTTATTTAAAGAAGCCACTGTTCAAGGAGTTTTTTTCCATATATTATCACGTATAAAATAAACGGTACGACGCAATCGCACAAATTCTCTCATATTGTGTGTTATAGCTTCGAAAAAAAATCGAAATATATTTTTAACTAAGTTTTACTCATAAAAACAAACACATCATCATCTTTTTTAATCACAATAATCACGCATACCTTTTAAACCAAATCGTTCAAATATATCTAATGGAATCCAAATTTTAAAAAAATTATTTGTAGACTACCTTAAAATTATTTTTTATTTGTAAAAATAAGAACGTATTATTATTTATCATTAAAAACTATTCCCAGATTCCCATTTTAAATTAAATCTTCAAGGTTGATTTCCAAAATATTCAAATTTTCTATAATTTATTGTAAGTAAACTATACTTCAATTACTTTATTCTAGATAAATAAAGTTACACATTTATTGCTATGCAAATTATTCTCCCGATACCATTTTCGAACCAAATCACCAACGCCTTTTTTAAATATTCAAATTAAAAAATAAAAGTCATTAGTAAACTAACCTTAGCGAAATTTACCACTCAAAACTAGTATACAGCTTTATTTGTTATGTTCCTGTCAAACACTCCCGATATATTTCCAAGCAAAATTGTTATGGCCATTTTCAAAATAACTCAAATTTTCAAAAATCACTCCTCAGAAAAAGACCCTTTATCGAAATTTTACCCAAAACAAAGTATACAATTTATCATTTTAGGTACCCTCAAGATACCCACTTTGAATCAAATTGTAAAGGCCCTTTTAAAAATAATTCCAGATTTTTCAAAATCAGTCATCAGTAAACTGTCTATACATGAGTGTTTAACCCAAAATAAATATATATTGTTAATTTTCATGGCATACATTTCCTAGATACACATTTGGAACCAAATCGTTAAGGCCATTTTATAAATACTTCAAGTATTTTAAAAATCATTTACCAGTAAACAACCCATAAATGAGTTTTTATCCCCCAAACAAATAAAAAGTGTTAATTTGTAGTGTCAAACATTCTCAAGATACCAATTTAGAACCAAATCGTTAGAGGAATTGCTAACATAATTTAAGTTTTTGAAAAATTAGTCATCAATAAACTACCCTTCAACGAATTTTGGACCAGAAACAATTATATAGTGCTATTTATCATGTCAAATTAATATAAGATATGAACATTAGACAAAACCATTAAAGCCATTTTCAAAAAATTTGGAACTGAGAAAAACTAATCAGTAAACTACCTTTAATTGGGGGGCTAGGATATAAAAAAATTGTGGTACAGCCCTATAACATCTAAACATAAAATTTGAATAAAATCTATCAACTCGTTTTGAATCCGTGGCCAGGGACAGACAAACAGACAGGATTTTAAAATCAACTATTTAGAGTTCGTGTTGAGATAAAACTTAAAATTTTGTCATAATCTCAAGATCGAGTTTTTCACGATCACGATAATTTCTTTTGATTTGAGAAATTAAAAAGTAAATATTAATAAAAACATATTTGTAAACCAAAAAAACAACAGTAATACATTAAGTTCCATCTTGAAACCTATAGCCGGGTTTCATTATAAACAATAAACATATTTTATATATATATATATTAATAAAGTAAAGAATTCGTTTGTCTGTCTGTCAAGAACATTGCGCGATATACATCGCATTCAGAGGTCTGAAATTCAAATATTAGTAGTCTATATGCACGAAAGTGTGCACCTTGAAGCCAGAGTTTTACAATTATTTCGACTAAATTATTTGAATGAACTAAAAACAGGGTCAAATAAAGATGTTTTCTTTTGTTTGAAGCAAAGCCACACTGGATATTTCTACTAGTATATCATATATCTATAAATTAGAGCTACGTTCCCTTTATACATAAGCTACATTTTCTCACCATTAAGGTTTTGACATTCATTGAAAGTATATATATTATTTTTTTTAATTAAAAACTAAACATTGATATCAATTCATGTTTGAGATTTTTAATTTATGTTGAGGAAGGAGGAATTAGCTCAGTGGTGGTGGACGCATTTGGGCAGAATGGTCAAAGCCCTTTATGAATAATTTCCCCAACCACCTCTAGAATAAATTTTACTCCTCTAAATATATTTCACCAACCTCTGATATTCTCAAATATAGAGTTGAAATTTGATGTGTCATCAAATTAATTATTTTAAATAAGAAATGTACAGATTTTAAAATAAAGTATTATATTAATATGAGAGTTATAAAAGGTGAGGCTGAGGACAGAACATGGCAATTTCCTAAGTTATTTCTTTTGACCAAGATCAATCAACTGTTGATTGACACATGATAAATTAAAACTGTGATATTAAGATATATCATCGCTGATAGAACTGCATGGCTACAATTGGGATACAGCGTTGCCATTCTCTCATTTTTGTATGGGCAATCACCCCTCAACTAAAAGAATGTGAATGTGGGGAGTGCCAGGCCTCCACCATGGTTCGGATTCCACTTTAAACTGTAGGTCCTCCATTTCATCTCACAATCACCCTACCATTACACATTAGACGTAAGTGCGTATAACCCGAACGGGTAGTAAGACGCGGTGCTAATAATAATAACTAAAAGAAAAATTTCGCAACGCTGGCTAGTGGAGTTTGCCAGTAGATCTTTCTTACCCCAGCATATATCACCTTATGACATAACTGAGAGCAAGGAGATTGAGTGTCAATTAACTGAGAGAGGTCGTGTATAAAGTCCTTTTACAAAATACCTGCAGCAATGATATTGGGTGAAGGGCTTTTAGACAAAATTTTCTGCATTCTATAAATGTACCTTTGATTAAGTAAATAAATATATTTCATAATATCATCCTCCCGGGGCTTTCACACTCTCCTTTCTAAGTACTCAAAATAATATAAGTTTTGAATATCCTGGGCAAGTGGCACATATATAAAAGCTATAAATAATTATTTAGTTGCGTGTGACAGATGGATATTTTTAACTATAATTACCAATAAATATATGCATCAAATAGATTCTAGAGGTATCCAATTTTTAAAAACAGTTTACTTAAAATATTATATTGGCAAGACCGTAGTCAGGGGGTTTTGGAGGCTCAAACCCCCCGAAATTTTATGAACAAAATATATATTTCTTTATTTATGGTTCAAAAAATATCAAAATTAGGGTACAAGTACAAATTAGGAGGCTGTGTTACCATAAAAATCACCTCAGAAAGTTTATAGAGGTGTTTAGTATTTAGAATTTTTCCTAGCCTTCGGCAGTTATGGTATTATGTTGCAAAAAAAACCCACCTAAGGTAGCGTTTAGAACTGTTTATCATTTAGAATTTTTTCTAACTTTCGGCAATTGGGGGATGTGCCCACCAAACCACCCCTGAAATTATTGGCTGGCTATGCCCTTGAATATTTGGTCATTCAACATTCAAATCTTTTTAAGAGGACCTCGAAACAAGCACTTTAAGTGGAGGACAAATCCCCCAAATTCTTCCGAGTTCAATTTTGTTTCCTAACTGCACCTCTAGTACATAAAATATTCTGCTGCCAATGGATTGAGTAGTCTAATTCATTAGCAGGAAGGAACAGATATATTTGTATATTTGGGCTAATAATTTAATCTGTTTACGGCTTTTATCTCATAAAACGAATTATTTTATTTTAATAAGTAACACTTTCATCAGATAATAACTTTAAATTTACACTCCTAGTACAAATTTGTATCATTAAAATAATAAATAAACGTAGTAAATGAAGAGACAAACTTAATTGTCGTTTTATGATAATACACATAAGATAATAATTTAGACGAAAAAAATTCGTCAGAACATTATTAAAACATCTTCTAAAGTTATCTAGAAAATAGTTATGTGTTCAATCAAGAAAATGACCAAATCAATAATATTAACAATCGAAACACTAGGAGTCATAAATCTCGTCTGGTCTGATTTACTGATGACAGGGAGTTCGGGGTTGGAATCTTAGTCAGGTGCGCTGAGGGTCTCATTTGCTAACTGGTTTTCCACTCTCTCTCCACTCAAAAACCAGAACATTTACATTCCTACCCAACTGTTGTAAATATGTCGACAGTCCAAAGGGATGGTGTACACGGGAGTACGCAAACACATACAAAAACAATATTAATATTGTTTCGGTAAACAATCTTTACTAAATATCTGCATAGGGCAAACATTTTGACAGAAGTAAAAGAACCCTGAACTCTTCCCAGAATGCATTCCTAATGCATGTAATGAAAATGAGGGGCTATATAGCAGTCCTGGTACTTAAGTTGGTTCATTTGATGATGTTGACGAGTTTTAGAACATACCTGGTTCATGTGATGGTGTTTACAAGTTTCAGAACATTCCTGGTTCATGTAATGGTGTTTACGAGTTTTAGAACATACCTGGTTGATGTGATGAAATTTACAAGTTTCAGAACATTCCTGGTTCATGTAATGATATTTACAAGTTTCAGAACATTCCTGGTTCATGTGATAATATTTAAAAGTTTCAGAACATTCCTGGTTCATGGGATGATGTTGACGAGTTTTAGAACATTACTGGTTCATGTAATGGTGTTTACAAGTTTCAGAACATTCCTGGTTCATGTGATGATATTTACAAGTTTCAGAACATTCCTGGTTCATGTGATGATATTTAAAAGTTTCAGAACATTCCTGGTTCATGTAATGATGCTGACGAGTTTCAGAACATTCTTGGTTCATGTAATGATGCTGACGAGTTTTAGAACATACCTGGTTCATGTGATGATATTTACAAGTTTCATAACATTCCTGGTTCATGTGATGATGCTGACGAGTTTTAGAACATACCTGGTTCATGTGATGAAAGTTTCAGAACATACCTGGTTCATGGGATGATGTTGACGAGTTTTAGAACATTCCCGGTTTATTTTATGATCATGTTTATTATTATGACTCACATGGCTTGTGTAGATTACCTATGAACCATACTGAAAAAGTAATTTTGGATTACGAGAATCCCGAAAAAAGATATGAATACCTACATGAATAATAAAAAAATACAATAAGTATTGCTATTGAAAATATTAAAATTAGAATGATAAGTATTTTGATAATTAGTTTAAATTAAATACGATTCACAACTTCGAGATATAATGAAAAAATCAGAATTAAAATTACACGTGATTATCTGACCCCAATTACGCGAATGGGATTCAGACTCTGAACTCGTCCTCAACGAAAAATGTAGTAGTATAGTGGACTTATCTTGAAAGTTTTCAATTTTACAATTTTTGAACAAAGTTGTATTATGCAGAGATATTGTTCTATTAGAATTAATTTTGCTATAACTTAGACTTGTTTGACATCGCATTATTCAGTATGTGGTATTTATTTAAGTTAAAAATGTATCGAAAGTCGATAAATTATAATTTGAGTCTCAAGAGTATAAAAGATTCAATAATTTAACTAAATATGGAATACGTGCTTAATAAGTTTAAATAATAATTTACACCAACATTAAACCTTGTTTCAAATTTAGTGTTTGTATTACATATGAGTTTAATATAATGCAATATGTATTGACTGGTTTTGAATTTATTTAACACAATATTGAGGTTTGTTTGATAGCATTGTAAGCCTTTTTTTCAACCACAAACATTTGTGCTTTAAAATAATTGTGTATGAACAAAATGGTGGTTATTTTTCTCATTGTATTGTCAATTACCTATTGGTCTAACATTGCAAATTGTATTGAATTGTTCTACGCGTTTTGTTGGAAATTATCTAGTCTAGATTACTAGTTTTTGAACTCTGATTTACAGTATTTTTTATTGAGTATACATTTATAAACTACATAATATAAGCGTTTTCATTTTAAAGTTGTGAGCACATAATTGATGTAATATTTGAATCGAAATACATACTTCAATTTACATCAATTATGGTTTACATCTTATGGTCCGGGTCATTTTTTTATTCAAGCCATATATTTCCCATTACCGACTAGCCTGGCCTGTCGTAGCTTCGTATACTCTATAATCTAACTTAAGACTAAAACAGGCACAACATCCAGGCTCGGCCGTTAATTTATCAATATGTGAGAGGATAAACCCATATTGCACCAATGATACATTTTGGTCCGTGCCGGGAATCGAACCCGGGACTTTTAGCTCACTAAGCAGACACGCTACAGACTGATCTAAGGTTTCTTATCAAAATATATACTAGTTTTTTTATATGTTTAAAAATGTTTTGCTTGATTATTGATGAGTTTTTTTTTGTAGAATTTGAGTGGTACTGATTTCTATAATTTGTTATTAGTAAGATTAACACAGGATTATTGAGACCTAATCTAAGATTCAAGGGTGAGGAGGGTAGTTTTGAGAGAATTCAGCCTCTTTACTGTTAAGAAGGATGAGAAAATGAAAGTCATACCAAGTGCCCTCAGCCGGGATTAAAACTCTGGCACCCCTTCCAGTGTGAGGTTGACATCTAAGACTGCGTGGAGATCAGTTAGGGCTGGGGTAGTACTAATAACCTTTTCGGAAACTTTAAAAAAAGGTTAGATTAGAAATAAAAAAGCTTTAATTTCAGTGATTTGTAAAGAAATAATGATGTAGTTTTGGTTTGAAAAAATATATATATATTTTGAGTTGATATTGGTGATCAAAATCAATAGTAAAGGTTTTTCTTATGATTATAGTATTATATTTTAGAAATATTAAATATATTATTATTAATTACGTTTTTATTTACGTTTTTCTCACTTTTGAAAATTAGTTAAAACACTATTATCATTGGATGGAATCATTTGAATGAACTCCTTTGAAATTGACTCAATATCAAGCCCAAAGCTGTTTGTGAATATGTTACAAATAATTGTGAGAGTAAATTATCCCGCTATAACATAGAAATTAATTGTAATATAACCACGGATCCTTTATTAATAGCAAATGAATTTGGTACCCACTTTCAATCGACGTATCTTTCCACTTTATGATTACATATTGTTCTACCATTGAAATTAGTTTTTCTTTGTATGTTTGCCTCATTACACCATAATATGTGTCTATTAACATTAAAGAATTGAGTACATCAAGATGCGCTGGTTCAGATGGAATTTTAATCTCCTTTATCAAAGTATGTTCCAACATTCTCAGTCCTGTGCCAGCTAACATTTTCAATTTTAGCCTGTCAAGTTAAATTTTCTCCTATCATGTCATACCTATTTATAAAGTTGGGGCAAAATTAATTGCTTGTTACTATTTATCCATTAAATAATTTTTTTAAATATTCGAGAAAATAATGCATAAGCAAACTTTTCAGCATTTAAAATATATACTATTTCTAATCATTCTGCCCCTCAAGTTCCTACTCAAAGTCGGGTGGATGAAATTTATTTTGATCAAAGTAAAGCTTTAGATTTATGTCAACATAGTATTTTTATCTCAAAACATTGTAATTTGAGCCTATCTCACACCTATATCAATTAGTTCCACAAATATTTTCCCCCGCTTCGGTGGCTCCATGGACTAAGGAGTTATTCTAGAAATAGACTAGACTGCTGATGACGCAGAGATTATGGTTCTATCCCGGTTGTGTGTACTAAAGGTGGTTTTCTTAAATGGTTTCTCACTTTCTCTCCATGTAAATACGAGTACAATTAATCTAAATTCAACATTTCTCGTCCCTAACTCATTAGCGTAATTAGTGAATACGCGTATGGCCCTAATGGGTAGTAAGAGCCGTGGGGAGAGGTGGGGGAAGCCCTTAAGAGAATAAAATTGTGGCTGTTAAAATAGATTCATAAAGCTCAAATACATTTCTAACCCGCTTGGAATCATTCTTATTTAATGTGTTTATTGATGATATTGGTAAAAACTTGAACTCATCTAGTTACTTAATCTATTGGGGATGATTCCAAACTATTTAAAACTATCAAATAAATAATAAATTTTATATCTTTGAAAAATGACTTCAATAGTATATTACATTGGTTTACTGAAAATTGAATATCCATTAGCAAATCTAAGTACAAATTTATATCTTTTACAAGGAAAACAAATCCTATATTTTGCATTTACTAACCTGTCAGCGTTAGCAAAGCTTACAATCTTTATATTATAATATAGAAGTTTTCCTATATTTCTAACTCCACTTTCACTTTCATGTTGATCCTACAATATTTCACTTATTGACATTACTTGGACTTAATAAATTACCTCCTCGTTTGATGAAGTTTATTGTATTTTAACACTGTGCCATGCTTTGGTTAGATATAAGATAGAATATGCAATTGTTGCTTTGAATTACATAACCAACTAACTGACTCTCTAAGGCTGGAAAACATTAAACGTAAATTTGTGGCTACTTGCTATAGTAAATTTTTCTTTATTCTGATTTTTATGATAAGGACCAAATAAGAAACCCTTTATGTTTTAATCTCTCATTTCGCATGGACTTTACTTTAGTTGAATTTTTTGTTTTGAGTATTATATTTAATAGCAACTTTTCTTGTAAATTTGCTCTTGGTCATTTAGTAGTCTTGACTCCTCTCAAGCATTCCGTAATCCAAAATTATTTTTTTCTCACTAACTCTTATAAGGTCAGCCCAATAGGTTGTTGCATCACTAACGCAAATTCTACATTTGTAAAATTCTAATTTTACCATAAATTAAGAGACAAACTCAGAGAATTACTTAATGAAATCTCTTAGCATTAATTTACTCAGTAGGCCTACATGTTCTAATGTAAATACATAAATTTAAATTATTATGCTTACTGTTTTTTAATGATGTCACTACTTATTTATCTCTACTACTTCTCTATAAATGTAGTATATTATTATTATTATTATTATTTTATTTTTAGTAAATATTTACATGAACTATATATGTATCATTATTAAGTTATGACTCTTTGTTATATTTTATTATGTAATTAAAAAGGTAACCTGGTGGTCTTGGGGTAAGGTGTCAGATTTCTGTGTTCGGGGGCCGTGGTTCAACCCTCGGTCCCGGCACACATTTATCTGATTGCCAAACCCTTTCTTCACCTTTTACAAGACGTGTATTAATCACAACTTGTGAATGTGGGGAATGCCAGGCCTCCACCGTGGTTGAAATCCCACGTTAAACTGTAGGTCCTCCATTTCATCTCACAATCACCCTACCATTACACATTAGAGTGCGTATAGCCCGAACGGGTAGTAAGACGTGGTACTAATAATAATAATAATAATAATAATAATAATAATAATAACAATAATAATATGAAATTATGCTTAGGTATCACGTACTTGTGTACTTTTTAGTGCTGGCCTGTTATAGGGCCAAGACTTTTGGCCAGCACTATATTAAAGGAAAACGAAATTGAAATCATTATTATTAAATGTATCCCTGAAAAATGATTTCTTAATATGGTTATCGAACCTGGTGCCCTTAGCTAGCAACACCAATGTTATAACACTTAGATAAAAGGTTTATTCTTGTATATAGCTTCATTGATCACTCATTGATTAAGGAAGGGTCTGTAATGAACGTGTAAAGTCGTGGGATACTTATAGCCTGGATGTTAACATTTATGTTATATTTTATATTCTTTAAAACCAGAACTACTTAATTATTTGTTAGTAAACTACCACACCTTTTCAGAGGCTTAAAACTAAAGCTTTAGAAGTTGATTAAAAGATTCTCAGAAGTATCCAAATCTTCAATAATATATTTATAATATTTGATAAACTCAACATAATAATCTATAAAGTTACACCTATCGATAAAACGAAATAAAATATGTGTTTGGTATGCTCCCAAAATAAACATATTATCAACATTAATCAAAACAGCCATAGTAAAAATTATAAATAAAGTAATCGAATTATCACATTTTAGTTTTAAACTCAGACCCGAGATCCACATTCTAATATGAAACTTGCTAATCTCATCCAAATACCTACAACCTGAGCCTAAAATAGTTTTTATTTCTTAAGAATTCTTATTTACACAATGTAAAAGTATTCGATGTTGTAAATGTCCAATGGTACACTTAATTGGTTAAATTATGTACAGTACAAACCTATCGAGATCCAGACAACAGAATACATTGTCCTTGTTTTAAAATTATTATAATTCAAACCCACATTGATGAACCAAACCTAAAATATACCTCTAAGGCCTATACCAAAATAATAGTTTCTAATACTAAAATCGTTATTATAGCCCATAAGAATATCCATGAATGAAAGAAGTATTTTGTTTACAAAATTTTATAAATTACCAATACAATTCAAAACTTACTCTCTAATACAGTAGCCCCGTGGCTTCTTTGGTGCTGACTGACAGCTCATACTTACAGTCAAAACTTATGTATATACCTAAATTTTGACTGTCAGAAGTGACAGCTGCTAAGCACATGTTTTTTCAGATCATATGGTTCGGCGTAGGGATACATAATTTGGTCTGGTAACTTTTCAAAGCTGTCAGTCAGCACCAAAGAAGCCATGGGGCTAATGTAGGCGTTTGAACTCAAATTGAACTTATGCTAATCATAGTATGTGTAGCACATTACATAATATGAAAGCGGCTCAAGTTTGTAGTTATGACTTGAATAATAGGGGAGGGGAAAGAGTAAACAGTAAAAATTTCAAATATAAATAACATTATTTGCATTAGTTAATTACAAGGAGGGGAGGATCCCAGAATACTGGAAGAAGGGTTTGATATTAGCCTACATATCTTCAAGAAAGGAGACAGGCAGAAGTGTGGAAATACCCTGATGAACCACTGTACTAAGTTGTTTGAACATATACCTGAAAAAAGAAGTAGAGGAATAGTGGAAAGATGATTAAGGGATTTGCAGTATCCTTTCAGACCAGAATGGTACACGATAGAAATCAAGAGAAACATTATGAGTATGGGAAGGACCTGTTGATGCCCTTCCTGGATGTTGGAAAAGCCTATGACAATGTGTGCAGATGTGGAGTAGGCCTATGGGACGCAATAAAGAAGAAAGTAGTGAGGGAGGAGACGGTAAGGAAAGTGAGAAATATGTACAGTACAAACGGAGTGTGAGCTGTGTTAAAGTGGTAGTTTAGAGGACACATTGGTTTGAGTTAAGAAATGGCCTGAAGTAAGGAAGTGCGCTCTCACCCTTACTGTTCATTGTGGTGATGGATGAAATAATGAAAGGATGAATGAAGGAAATGATGTTTGTGGATGACCTGATGGTATAAGCCAATTAAGAGAAATAAATTTAACAGTAGTTGGATGTGTGGGATGAAGTGGTGGAGCGGTATGGAATAAACTTTAATGTAAGGAAGATTGAGATGGTGATTAAAACGAAGAAGTGAGACAGGTGCACGAGTGGTGTGACAGAAGAAGAGGAGCAGTTTAAGACAGCAAAAGGTTGAAATATCCGGGGAGTATGATAGGGAAAATTGGAAGAAACAGAAGCTAAATCTGTGAGAGAGGAAGGCAAGAAAAAGTTTTTTTTTCATTTGTGTGAAAGATTTCATTTGGAGCAGGAATGTGCCGAAGGGGAGATGTGCAAAGGCGCGACCTACAATTCTTACTATGTTCAGAGGAAACGTGGGTAATGAAATAGCAGGACGGAAGCAGAATTCAAGCCTGTAATATTAAATTTATGAGAAGTACTATAGGGGTGACAAGAATAGATAAGTAAGATGAGAAATGAGAAGGTGAGATGTATAGTTAAGGAGGAGTCAATACACGGCTGGATAGAGAAGTCAGGACTAAGGTGGTAAGGCCATGCGAGGAGAATGTAGGAGAAGAGGATACCAAAGAAAATGTTGGATATAGAAGTGTGGGAAAAAAGGCCAAGAGTAAGACCAAAGGACAGGTGGCTGAAAAAAGTGCAGATAAGTGTGTAGGAGAGAGGAAAAGACTTGGTCATGGTGGCGAAAGAGAGGTGGTGGAGAGAAAGGAGACGTTGGAAAGGCTTATGTTTCAAACAAAACCGGCTAGTGACAGGAAACTGTTCATGGTAATGGTAAAGATTATTATGAAATAAAATTAAATCAAGCTTAATTCTACACATATGTTTATGTAGGTTTACTTAAAAAATACAAATTAAAAATTGGGTTATATATTGGGCTTGTAAAATTGGATAAATCAACATTAGTTCTGAACTGTATATGTTACTAAATTTGGTGTTTAATGTATACAATCTGTACTTTAATGGTCAAAGAGAATATTAATCGTTCAAATTAATGTACAGATACTCATTTTATACATTAAAGTGTGCCTGGTGTGCTTTTCTTGTGAATTGGCATATCCAACAGCTATAAAAAGTTACTGGATCTATTTCACGTATTTGTACAAGCTATGTGATCTTCAGTTGTCACTTTTGATATATAGTATTTGTAAATCCCTACAAAACAACCCCTAATAACAAATTACAATATTATCTGGGACTACCGCAAAAAATAGATTTGTATCATCTAAAAGGTGCTCCAGATGGGTGCCGACAAAATGATGGACAACTCACTGGCTGATATGAGAGGAAAAATTATCAGACCGACCCACTCTAAACACCCGGAAAAGATATGGACCAACTGACCGAAAAGAACAGGAGCATGTAATAGACATGCTTAATGAAATCTCTAGGTGCCTGTCTACAAACTTAAAAGATCCATCAAAAACAAAAGTTCAAAGTGGAACAAAAAATATAGCCATAAGACGAACATTTAAAACCAAAATGGCTGTTCAAAACTTGAAAAAGAATAATGGGATCAATAAAACCATCACAAGCTCTCGTTAAGGTATTTATGAACTGTCCATAACAAGACCACGAAATGGAAAATAGTATAATTATTTTTGGTTGTTTAAATGGATCCACAACATTTTGTGGTTGTTTCTAAAGTGCACTGGGTGATTTGATATTATGTATTAATCAGTATGTTTAACAAACCAATACCAAGCTACACTAATCAAAAGAAGATATTATGTGTATGTCATGAGCATTGATTGATATCTACAGCACGCAGAGGTCTGAAAACCAGAATTTTGAAATGTTGATTATATTTTTTTATATGAATTAAAAATTGAAAAAATAAGATGAATTATTAACACATCGATAAGGCTTTACTACTACATTTAATACCATTTGTAATTTTGTTTGTTGGTCATGGTAAGTAAACAAGAAAATTTGGTACCGAAAACCAAACTCTTTTTCTAATGTCACCGTAATATATATATATATTTTTTTATTTATTTCTAACAAATAGCTTTTATGCATTAATAAGTTTTTAATCTGTAAAATTTTTCAACCCCTTTACTCTTTTTACCCTAAATCTTTTATTCCTTACACTCTTTGTAACCTACAACCTTTTTTGCCCTTTCTAAAAAAAAATTACAACTTTTTTTTTGTGTAATCTAAACTATTTCTCTGGGGATAAGTGGGTTAGTTGTTATAAAATCGAGGGAGAAAGGCAAAACGACCAAAAATGGTAAAAGTATGGGTGTGCGAAGCTTCGAAACAAACATCAGCTCACGAACTCGTTTCTAAACAAATTCCGGTTTCGAATCTTTGCCAATAAAAATAAATTATACCGAACTCCTCACAAATCTTATCGCTCTATTGTTTATAAATGGAGATATTTACTCAAAATTCGTAATATAATATACACTAGAAAACCCGAGTGTAAATTGCGCTAGACGTACGTAAAACATTTTTTATTCATGGTTCTAAATTTTATAATTTTTTTTTAAAGAATTAACGTCCTCATTTGTATATTTGGACCAATAAAAATATCGATATTGGGTCCCCGAGGACCAACATTTCACATTAAAATTTTGACTTCTGGTTAAAATGTTTGTCATTTTACTAGGGGATGCACATCTTATGGTTATTGCATTTCTAATAAATTTCTCTTTTATACATGTTGACCAATAAAATAGATAATTAATGACTTTAAATGTAAAAGAAGAGAAATAGAATCGTTATGGCCGATAATGAGAAAATGGAATTGTTCTCTTTTCATCCTCTAGTAAACTATTAATTTTAGGGTTAGACAGACACACAGACAGATGGCGTTGCAAAAACAACTTTTTATGGATCGGGAGGTCATGAGACGTTGACATCCATCAACATTTCAGGTTAGATTTTTTTTACGGTCACAACATTTGATCGTTAAGTGTTCGAAAAGTTGAGAAATATATATATATATATA
>CABFVX010001793.1:116482-142129 GCA_902151425.1 Timema shepardi
ATATATATATATATATATGCGTATAGCTTGAAAGTTATTGGTTTTGTAAAAATATGTTGCGGATAAAATATTTATATTATAAATAGATTTAAATATTTACGATGATAAGTAATTTCACATCTCAAATAGTTTCAGAGATATGATAAAAAATGGGACTTTACGCCTCAGACCGGAGCCATTAAATTCATTTTGATGCAATATTAAGAGTAGCCATTTTGTTTAGAATATTTATAATTATTTTGAAATTAAATTTAATCAAAATAGTTTGAGCCGATTTTGAGAAAATATACTTTATCTGTTTTTTGCCCTTCAGTAAACTACCCTTAATTTTAGGTTAAGATATCCAATTCCAAAAATCCCTTGGAGCAACCCTATGAAAATCCTAGATCCCAAGTTTTAGCCCAATTGGTAAAATAGTTTAGGCTCTAGTCGGAGGTACATACAGACAGACAGATGGAAATTCAAAAACCACTTTTTCGGATTCGGGGGGTCATGAAACTTCAAGATTCATCAAAATCTCAAGTTTGATTTTTTGACAATCACAATACTTTCTCTATCTTTAAGATAGCGAGAGAGTAATAGCGACAGTTTAAATAATGTATTTATGTTTAACTATAGTCATTCTGAGCTGTTTCGTAGATTACAAATTAATATCTATATGAAAAAAAACTGAAGTAATTATGTTGTGATAATAGCTTGATATATCAGGTTAAAACAAAATATTACTAACAATTATAAAATAAACCATTTTTCAAGTAATTTTAGGGCTTAAAAAATAATATAAATAACAATATTATATTTTTTCAAGTATAAGACAACTAAAAGAAAATACTCGAACTTAAACTTGACTTCAAGAATATTTCATATATTCAATTTAAGTTAGCTTAGATTTGAAAAAGTGGAGTTTGCACACCCCTAGCTAAGCTAATCAAAAAGGGCTATAAGGTCAAAATGGCAAAAATTACCATAATGTCAATAATTTTAAAATGTGCACTGTTTGGAAAAAATTATAAAAAGGAGAAAAGGGTTAAAACAAATGGTAAAAAATAGTAGTAAGTGAATCATTAAAAATAAAAAAGCATGAAGACCAAAAGGGGCAAAATAAATAAATAAAATTAAAATATTAAAAAAGCGTAAATGAGGTGGAAAGGATAAGGAGGGTAGAATGAGTAAATAATTCAATATGTTAAAAAAAGGTTATTACTTTAAAGAGTGTAAAAAGTGTATAGGGTAAAAACTAAGAGTGGTAAAAGTGGTTAAACACAAATCTAATCAAAAAAGTCAATATAATTAAAAGACAAAAAATTGCAAAAATGTCTAAAAATGACCAAAATGTCAAAAAAGGTACAATTGAGCAAAATTAGTTAAAAGGGTAGAAATAGTATAAAGGGCAAAAAGTAAATCATAAAACGACTATAAAGGTTAGAATTGATAAAAGAAATAAAAAATGTTAAAAGATTAAAAAGCCGTAAAATGGCCAAAAGGGCTATAAATGGAAATAAAGGGTAAATAGCGTATAAACTGAACGGGTAGTAAGACGTAGCGCTAAAAAATATGTAAAAAGGCGTAGTAAATAGTTCATAAATATTAAAATGGGTACAAAAAGGTAAACGGGGTTAAAAGGTTAAATGGGCTAAATGTGATAAAAAAAAAGCTAAAATACTTTAGATTAGATTCAATTACAGCCTTCTAACAAACAATTATAAATGCTGTGACCCTCTTTTTTCTTCTTTTTTATGAGCACCAACAGGCAAGAGTTCCAAGTATTGTATAAAGATAAGTTATACATTAATCTTAAAAAGAAATGTTAGCTTTTAAAACATATTCAGATTATATCTCTATTATGACATAGTGTATTCTTCAATCTTCTTTCACGTTTTGTATCACAATTTAAACCAATATAGGATTAATATTAAGCATAATTTAAGATTTGTTTACCATTAATTTTGGCTTATGTTATACTAAAAATAACAAAGCTAATTTATAGATTCACCGCGCGAAGAACGGGTACACAAGCTAGTTATTAAACTAAAATTACGAGTGGGAATGAGCAAGGTATAGAAGAATTTCACAAGCATGGAGAGAGAATGGGAGAACTACATTGAAATACTATATGTACATAACCTTCCTTGGTGCACTCTGCCTGAATTCGAACTATGGACTATCTAATAAAATAAAATTAAGTGCAATGAGATACTAACACATTAGACAACATTACCCCATTACCATAATGTCATGACGCTCATGGATTGATAGGCTAAAACACTCACATTGTAAAAGGCCAATATTTTTGTTGTTTTTAATAATGACATTTAATTAGATTTCAATAATATTTGTTTTAAAATACAGTAGAACCCCAATTATCTGGATAACATTTATCCTGACTATATGGAATCGTATCGCAGATGCCTTTTTCGTTAAATTAGGACAAAATAATGTTTGGTAACTTTTTTCTAGCTTTTCAGAATGTTATGTAATGTATGTAATTATTGCTTTTAAGAAGTTCGAGAATGTATTTTTATATTGTATAGTAAATACATTTGTGTATTTTTAATTATTTTATGTGTTGTGAATACATAAGAGTACTGTAGGCCTACATACATTACATACATTTTTAATAAGACCATATTAATACATTATTTTAGTGTGAAATCCTTGTTTTTTTTATAAGATCAATTATATGGATTATCGAATATACGGGATAACCTAGGTCCTAATTAGTTCGAATTGTTGGAGTTCCACTGTAAATACATTGTTAAATACGGTACTCAAATAGCTACGCGTAAATTTGTCTATCATTTGACCAAAATGGACAAATGAAATGGTCAGTAATAGTATTATTTTTCTTAAGCAAAACATATGAATAAATATTGCTTCAGTAAGAAAATTATAGCAGTATCCTTTAAAAAATACACATATTTACAAATATATATTTTAAAAAACCTCATAATAGATCATTCAGAACTGCAACTAAGTAATTTATTTTTTTGATTAAAACTAACACTAAATTCTTCATTGGTAAATATTGTTCATTGTTTGGTATTATTTTATTTTAAAGTTGATATAGATCCCTACTATATTTTGTTTAGGAGTTGATGTAATGTCAACCAACATTCACAAACAAAATTAAACGTATTATGTTTAAAATTAGTTCCACTAAAATATGCCATGCCAAAATTGTCATAGCATTTCAAAGAATTCAATTTACAAAATTTTCCCGTCCTGTTTTGTTATGTTAATAAAATAATTTCAAAAAACACCGCATAATTATGTTTGAAGGACAAATAATTATCATATTTAAAATAAAACAAGAGAACGTTATAAAAAATTACTATGCAAACGAAAGTATAAAAACGAGAGCAGTTTCCAGCGATTATTACTGGGTCATCATCACGTTTTATTCGACGTTGTTTGATAGCTACGCCCAGTTTTTAATGCATTTTGAAAAACACAGGGAGCTTAATTAATAATTGGAATAGTTGTATTTGTAATAATTTATAATAACACAATGATTCAGACAGATTTGGTTGTTTTGGACATTTTAAATAATAGCTCAAGTCACTGAAGTGAGTGTAATTTAGGTCATGAAAATAAAAACCCAACCAATTTTAATATGGTCTGTAAATGCACGCGCGCTTTTACTAAAGCAGTAAGTTGTTAAAATATCGCCTGGTTTCAAGAAATGTAAACCACAGAATATACATAACAATAATTTTACAGGTGTAATTTTTCTATAGGTGTGAAACGTGGTCTCGTACCTTACATGACGAAAATAATTTTAAGGTTTTTGAAAACAAGATGCTTAGGAATATATCTTGGTCCAAAAATAGATGAGACTACAAGGGGGCGGAAAATGTTTAATAATGATGAGTTACTTACCCTGTACTCATAACAAAAGACACGGAGCCTGAATGGAAGATTCTAGAACTTTGTTCAGGGTACAGACTGGCCAACTCATTGGGAAGACCTAGACGTATATGGGAGAATAACATTAGAATGAACCTGAAAAGATTGGGATGGACTGGATATAAATATCTCACTATAAGGATGAGTGGAATACTATAGTAAGTACGGAAATGAACTTTCGAGACCCTAATGCCATAGAGTGAGTAAATCTGACATTACACCTTTTTTTTTAAATGGTTGTAACCTTGTAAAACACAACATTAAGAGTAGGCTAAATATTTTAATGTTTTTTAGGAAACTAATGCAAGCTAGCTATCGATTTCTAATACCTCACTTTATAATGTGACTAAAATACCTAGGAATCTATATTTCCCCCGATATTTCTCCTCATGCAATCAACCTTTCAATCAAACTAGGATACAAAGTAGAGTCTATAATTTTAGTGTTGTTGGACGGTGTTAAGTGCAGAACACGGCCATTATTGAGGCTTATCGATATATTATCAATGACAGTATAGATTCCAGGAAGGAAAGATAGAGCTGCCTATATTATGCGGCAGATTATGTCAGACGTCTCAAAGATATTCATCAGTATATGGTATACGATATCTCAAAAATATTACCATTATATGATATCCAACGTCTCAAATATACATTCTCTAGTATATGATATTCAATGTTTCAAATATATCGTCCAGTATATGATATCCAAAGTCCTAAATATATAATCAAATTTTGCAATCCGACTACTCATATATATTATCCAGAGTATGTTATCCGATATTTAAAAAGTACTCCCGGAATACGATGTCCAACGTCTCAAATATTTATTATCCAGTATATGATAGCCGACGCCTCAAAGATATCATCCAGTATATTAAATCCGACGCCTCAAATATATTCTCCTGTATGCATTCGGTACCCATTGTCAGACCTTGAGCTAGGCCCTGTGTGTGTTTACCTAGGAGCGTTTCCACGTGGCCGAAGATAATCCTCAATACCTGACGTCTGACCTCCCATCGACTTTGATCTATGTCATGTGTCAGAGGTTAGAGAAATTTGGTATATCATGCTTACTGCCATTATGGTCTCGGTATTATTCTCAGTTATCGATCGTGACCTACATCAATTTGTGAGGGGCTGGTATTGTTTCAATGTGGAAATAATGTTCGGGGACGTTTGGAACTAGACGCGTAGACGTATAATAGATCGTTTATGTCTTGTTTATAGAGTATGATTCGCCGGGTTGTTGTCCTAAGAATTTTTAATATAAATGGCGTTGGTTAAGATAACAAAGAGGGTTGTATCAGCTCTCGAAAGTTATCTTATATCAACTCTCTGGTGGCTCCTTTAAATGCTATCTTGCTCAAATATCGAGAGTAGTTTAAAATGGCGTATATCAATAAATTTATTTAAAAGTATTGTTAATTTTGATTATGGTTCGGCTGATGAAAATTCTTATGTTTAAAATTAACTTAAAGTGACTACTAATATTCAATTACCAAACATTTTAAGAGCCTTATCCTATATAAGCCACTTTACTAATTTTATTAAATTCAAATTGTTTTTAAGAAGTTCATTAAAAATATTTCACATGTTTATAAGGATGTTACAAAAAATTATCCAGCTGAATAGCTAAAGTTACTACCTAATAATTAGGAGGTGATTTTGATTCGCTTATTTTTCTTATATATTATTTTGCTGTTGATTTTGATATATTTTCCTCTTAAATTTTGAACATATTTTATAAAGAAGTGTTTGAAATGAAACAAGCACCAATTATTAATATGTATTAAGTTAACAGTAATCAAACTATATATCGTCTGAGCTTATCACAAAACCAACGACATCTATTTTACACATGTTTACTACACAAAAAATCAGAATCCATCCCTCATTTTTTTTTCAATCTCATTTAAAGAGTAGATATTTAAAGCTGATGTATGATTTAATATAAAAACTTTATATTTAAAAAAGTTGATAAATTCATATCTAGAATAGTTTTCGATTTAAATGTTCTTATACGTCTATGATTGACCCAACAGAAATAAATAATTCTTATTAAAATCAATGTTTTTCTTTCTCCCTCTCTTCCCCGAAATCTCGTTTTTGGCACGTTTGAAATATGTTATAAGGCCAATAGTAATGTGGAGATGGGAGGATTTTAATCAGAAACAAAGTTATTAAATCAACAGTTTCCAATGTAACCATGTTGGAAAATGAGATAACTACTAGATTAAAAAGTGATGAATTTCTATGCGCTAGTTGCGATTTGGCTCCGCTGCCAGACACGAATGGAAATATTTGCCAAAGCCGGTGGGATTGCATTGCTTTATTTGAACTTATGTTTAAGTCAACGTCGAGCGTGTATTTTTGATTAAAATTTAAATCGATTGATATGCGCTGTATATATTTGGAGTAACTAACAAAACCCACTTTACATTTAATTAAAAATTAATGGGGTGATTAAAATAGTTTGAAGCAAAAGAAACAATGAGTAAACATTGTTTATTGAGTACTAATAGTACACGTCTAACAAGTTGGTGTGGTACACAGTAACAATACTAATCTAAATAAATGTATCCAATTACTAGAATCACGAGGTCTAGTTAGTCAGTTCTGTCACATCGATATTTGTTTGGATTAATGACTAAACTCTCTCAAATATTTTACATTCAAACGCCCAATTAGGTACCTTCGTCTACCCTTTAAGATAGTAAGGCTACCTTACATTATTCTACTATGGTGTAGCTTGTAAAATACAGGATAAAATTATAATCCATCAATATAAGATTGATACCTTTCGGGGTAAATGTAATGTGCATCTCATTTATGGAGTTTGTGATATTGATATATTGATGTGATAAAATCATACACGTAGACTACGTCAAAATTGTTCACAGTGTATTTAGGAGAAGTGAGAAGTGAGGCATTAGGAGTTTAGGTTTGATTTTTAAATCATTTGTGTTTGATCTACAAAAAACTTATATATAACGTTATCAAAGAAGCTTTTCAATATTATAAACATTCTCTTTGATTAATATTGAGTATTAGCCTTTAGCCTGAATATAGGAAATTGGCATCTGACATCTGTTAAGAAAATGAAAACGAGTTTTCTTTTGATCAAATTTTAAAATTATGCTGACATTTGAATACAATTTTTAAAAGATTATCATAAAATACAGGTTTGTATTTTTGTCATACTTTGCATTCACTATACTAAATCATTATTCCCAAAGTATTTCAAATGGTTTTATTAATATAGGTGTCTCAACGATCTCTTTTTTTCGTTTTCAGAACAAATAATATAACATAGTTTTACAAACACTTCATAATAATAGAATACAAATAAAATATCCCTCTGTTTTTTTATTATTAGTTAGCACTGCGTCTTACCACCCATTTGGGTTAAACGCTCATATCCCTCTGTACTTTATTAAGAATGGAAACCACATTCAAGGACAACTTCCTTTAACTGCCAAGTCATATAATGGTTCTGCATGGCGTTCTTAAGATAGAAGATCGCCCAAGGTGAGCACGTATATATTTTTAACATTTAGATAATTTACATGTAGAGTTCTTAAATTTTAGTTTACAATAACACCATTAATACATTATATACAATTAAGTTGATTTAGCATTAAATCGTACTGAAAATTTTGAAAAGTTGAAAAGTTTTAACAGAAATAAAGTTTTAATGTATATACTATACATGCATATTATATATATATATATATACACACACTATCCATAATTCAACACCCAAAGGTTGGTTTGATGTTATTTCTATTAATCCGTAGTTGGGCATGCACTCAGCCCTTCGGCTGGTTAGTACTTCTTACACCATCATAGTTCAAGAAGTGTGGTGGTTTCCGGTTGCCTTCCAAAGTAAATTTATATGATCGAGCGTGAAAGGGCTTATTGATTTTGCTGGAAAGGTATTTTCACACATTCTCCAGGGTTCTTTTACATTTCAAAATCGAAATGGGACTTACAGCCTAATCTATCTCCAAAGAGAGTTGCGCTACGGATTTGTATCGCTCAAGAAAATCCGTCCCCCTCGGCTCGGTTTGAACCCACGAACATCAGGTAGTGAAGGCACATTTACACCGGATTGAATACGAGCGAACGAGCATTGGGCGAACATTCGCTTCTGTTTCATTCGGAGATGTTCGTACCAGTTCGAATGGTGTACACACAGGAGAGAACAACTTACAGTAGCCCCATGGCTTCTTTGGTGCTGACTGACAGTTCACAGCTGACTTATGACAGTCAACATTTAGGCATAAACCTAAATTTTGACCGTTAAAAGTGAAATCTGCTAAACACATGTTTTTGCAGATCATATGGTTCGGCGTAGGGATACATAATTTGGTCTGATAACTTTTCAAAGCCGTCAGATGTGAGCTGTCAGTCAGCACCAAAGAAGACATGGGGCTACTGTAGATTAGGTGATGTTCGTAAAAGATCCACCCAGCTACCCTGGGAGTGTGAATACTCGTGTACCATGGAAAGTAGCGATTATGAAGACTATTTAGCATTAGCTTGTTTGGTGGGTACACTTGAATTGCACAGAAAAGAAGGAAAAGGAGTAAATTTGGGTGTCAGTATTTCACGGGAACGTCAGCAATCACTTCAAAATAAAAACAATGCCAATCACTAAATAATAAATAGCGTAGAACAGATCGTTAGCGTTTGCAAATTCCAAATGGCGAGACTGTTTACACCGGAACCAACAACGAACAGGGGAGAGCACGAATTTACTTTGATGATTCGCTCAAAGACCGACAGCGGATTAATCATCAGCGAATGCGGACAGAATATCAGCGAACATTAGAGAATGGTGTTCGCTCCAATCCAATGACTGTTTGCACCAAAGAAAATTCTCCATTCGCTGATGTTCGCTAATGTTTGTTCCGGTGTAAATATACCTTGAGGCGAACATTTTATACTAGACCACCGAGGTCGACACCATTTANATATATATATATATATATATATAAATACATACCTACACATTCCATACATGAATAAATATAATTATTATAATAATACATGCCGCTGAGGACGGGGAGATCGAGGTTCGAATCTCGGTTGGGTGAAATGGGGTGGGGGGTTACCAAATATTTTTCCACTCTCCATCCACGCAAATGCGAGTTCACTTCCTCTAATTCAACCTTCCCCATTATTAATCCATTAGCGTAATTAGTACCTAAAGCGTATAACCCGAACGGGTAGTAAGATGCGGTGCTAAATATTATTATTATTATTGTTATTATTATTATACATGGTTTGACTGGCTAGTTGTGTATTATACTGCACCATGTACTGTACACAATGAAACGTGTCAAGACATACGAATGTAGTGAGATCACATAAAATTTGTATTTCTGATCTGCTGACTGTCTTGATTGAAAAAACATTCTCAAATAAACATGTACCTCGGTGATTTACGACAGTATCTTTGAGGAACTCGTATACAAGAAGAACGTTCGAATATAAGAAGAAAATAAATGAGAATAGTATCTGCCCTAAAAACGTAAAATCTGAAGATGATGTATAACATCGAAATTAAATGTCTTAAAAGCGGCTGCTAAAACACCAGTAAACAAAGGATAAAGTGATCAACACAGTTGGTAGGAAATATTTTTATCCACTTCCTACACATACAATTCTTTATTTTTTATTTTAAATAAATATATAAAATTTTGCTTTGCATCAACCTTAATCATTTTTGAAGGCCGTTCTATGGCTATCATTTAGGAAATTCTAAGTGTTTAATATAGTTTTATAACTTGTATTATAATTTATACTCCACAAATGTCACTTAGATTTGGAAGTTAGATTAACTTTTTAAGAAATAGGAGATATTGTTACAATTTTTATCTTAAAAAATTATAATTTTATTTAATTTGTATCTTAATAACCATTTTATACAAGTTTCAGTGTCTAATAGCATTTAGGAAATATTAATGTTTCATTTTAGAAAACATTCCAAACAAGTTGAAAGTAAGGAGTGAATTTGATTTATAATTTAAGACTTAGATATATTGCATAAAAATCTATAGAAAGCGTTGATTGATAAATTTTGTTAAGTTAGCTGATATAAAAAATTAAAATTGCAGACCTAAATATGTAATTAGTTTAATTTATGGTGATAACATATTGTCAATTGGTGAACATTACACATTTAATATAAAAATAATCATAAAATAAGCATTATATCAGATGATGGATGATAAGTCTAAAATATATTAAACACATTAAAATTGTTTAAACCTTATAAATAATAAAAGAGGTTAGGCAATATAATGTTTATTTCATGTAAGTTCATAATTCAAATTATAAAATATTTTGGGTTAAAATGTTAACATCTGATAAAAGATTACGATTAATTGATTGAGTATTAATATACAAAGACTTTTAATTATGAATAATGAAACAAGGTTTAAAGTATAGGTAAGTATTAGAGTTGAAATGTATACAATTTGACAAGTACAAATTTTAATTTTTAGGTTAAACAAATTGAAACGAATATAATTGATGTGAAGAATTTTGTAATATTTAAGTATTATCTGACCTTTCTTGTCCCGTTACACCTTTTTGCATTCCCAGCGTTAAAAGACGCTGTAATGCTCAATCCGACATGTTTCGACACATAGGTGTCATGATCATGGTAAAAAAGTCGTTGTGAAGGACACAAGTGTTGGTACGACAGTTTCATTAAATATTCATAATTTAAAGTGGTTGTATAATAATACTAAAAAAATTAATCGTAGTTTTTTTTGAAAATATTAACATTTTAACCCAAAAACTTTTATAATTTGAATTCTGAGCTTACGTGAACTAAACATTGCATTGTCTAACCTCTTTTATTATTTGTAAGGTTTAAAATTTCTTAATGTGTTTAATGTATTTTATATTTATCATCACCTGATATAATGCTTATTTGATTATGATTTTTTTTTATTAAATGTGTAATGTTTACTATTTGACAATATGCTATTACCATAAATTAACCTAATTGCATATTTTGATCTTCAAATGTATTTTTTTATATCAACTAACCTAACCATATTTATCAATCGACTCTTTATATAGATTTTTATGCAATATATCTAAGTCTTAAGTTATAAATATTAATGTTACTTAAAATACACGTGCTCTTTCTTTGGGTTGAAAGCCTGAGGTAAGCGTATAACCCTGGATGTTTTTAGTTACAGGCCTGAATGTTAAATGTGACAATTCCGCTTGTAGTAACTTCATGAGGCCTAGCGCTCTACTGGTTCTTACGGAGAATTGTGTCAATATTTACACTTTCCTGCATTAGAAACTGATGAATAATTTGAACGATTCTGACAATTAATCTAAACATGTTATACGTAGTATATCATTAAACAAAAAATACTTCGTAGGTTGAAAAACAAAAACAAATAAACATGTAAATAATAATTTTAAAATAATTTTGCTAGGTAATGATTTTGTATCGTTTACAAACAAGATTATAATATTATGATAAAAATTACAAAAGATCATTGGTTCTAATCCTAGGAAGAGCATTCATTGTTGCACTAATCTTAAGGTCCCTGGTCCAATTCTCATGTACAAGTGTAGCTCTTAAGCAATTATTTAATAAAATTAAGGGTGCTATTTATGTAGTTACTTTGAACACTTACTAGGCTTGCTATGTATAATTTTGAAACATTAATTTGTAGAATGTTTAACCTTTTTCTTTTCTAAACAAGAATTTTTACTAGAAAGTTTATCATTCATATACTTAATGTAGTTTATAAGATGTATATAGTCAAGCGTTGACGAAACCAAAGAAAATAACTCACACAAGGAACGACCGCAGAAACAGTTGTTAGTAAATTGATCCAAATCTGTATCCTTACTTATATATTTATAGGCCAAACATAGGAAAATGTTCTTTTTAGCATTGCGTCTTGCTAAACGTTCAGGTTGGTCACTTATGTACTAATAACGCTCATAGTTTTTGGGATGAGGAAGGCTATATTTATAGGAAGTGTACTCACATTGTCGTGGAGGGAGAGTGGAAAACTATTTAGGAAAAACCACGCTCAGTACACCCTACCGAGATTCTAACCTTGATTTCCCAGTCATCGGAAGTTTAATATAATGCGAGAACAGTTTCTTATACCATGCGGCCACTGAAGTGGGCTCACAGTAGAATTTCTCCTGATTTTTGTGCTGAGGAAACTTATTTTCGAACGTTTCTGTTTATAAAATCTTCAGTATTGTATATCCATTAACGCCAATCTTTAAAACTGTTGTTGATGGACTAGTTAGTCCTCCTTTTGTAAGATCATTGAAATAGTTAGCATCTGTATCATGCCCAACTAAAAAATCAAAGTAACAATTGCATTCCAAACAAGAAGACAATTTGTAATAACCATAACCACAATTGTGCAAAACTGAGGATTGTGGAATAACTTAAGCTGTTAATTGAATATCAATTATCACCAGGTGCGGATTCAGGGGGGTCAAAAGGTTAGTTGATCCCCTGTAAGGTTTAGAAAATTAATACATTAATCAAAATGAAAGTTCAAATTTTAGAAATAAATTACAACACAGATAAATCATACATTTTTTTTATCCTTTTACGGGCAGACACCTCTTAAGCCTGGTCCACACGTGCTTTATTCGTACACGTTTATTCAATTTTCGATATGACTCATGCAAATGTGGAACAAATATTTGTTTTCGTGAATGAATATTTGTCGTGCATAGCGAGTAACGAACATTGTTCCGCATAGAGACGGTAAACTACCACACATCAAAGAAGACTAATAATCGCATGAGAGCAGTTCATTCACGATTACCGAATATATAGTATGTGTGGACATCAGGAGTAGCGGAACTAAGGGGGACTCAACCTTCTGGAAAAAAATTGCCCCTCTCTGTAATAAATTCCCCCCTAGATATATTTACAAATCCTCTGATATTATAAAATATGAAGCTGAAAGATTGCCTTAATGAAAGGTCAAATGACTTCTAGATGCATTCTACTGTCTAAATTTGTCGGAGAAGACCGCTTCAAATAACTTTTTTATTATTATTTAGCACCAATTCTTATTTACTACCCGTTCGGGTTGTACGCTTTAAGTACTAATTACGTTAATAGATTAGGAATTAGGAAGGTTGAATTAGAGGAAGTGAACCCGCATTTGCGTGGAGGGAGAGTGGAAAACCACTTAGGAAACCGCCCCCTGACCCCCAGTTCACCCAACCGAGATTCGAACCTCGATCTCCCGTCCTCAGCAGTCGAGCTAAAAACAACTAGCGCGTTAGCCAACTNACCCGACCGAGATTCGAACCTCGATCTCCCCGTCTTCAGCAGTCGAACTCAACACGACTAGCGCGTTAGCCAACTACGCCACTGAGGCGGGTTTCAATCAACTACTAGACTACAGGTATCTAATTAGCAGAAAAAGTCAGGAGAGGAATGCTCTAAATAACTTCAAATGTCAACAACATTTCAAAAATGTTTAGGGTAGGACAACTCCAAATAGTTTCTAGATGCATGTAATTTTGAAGAATTTTCGGTGAGGACCACCCTAAATAGCCTAGTTTCTGAAATAATTCAATTTTCAAAAAATTTTCGGTGGAAGACCACTTCAAAGATTATCTCCTAGGGGTATCTAACTATCGTGAATAATTAAGGTGAGGATCCCTTTAAATAGCTTCGAGGGGCATTCAAATTTCAAAAATGTATAGGTGAAGAACACTTTAAATGACTTATAAAGGAATATTTTTTTTAATGACGAAGACTACTCATAGCTTATATAGTGAACCATTTAAAAAAATGTTAAAGGGCCCCTCCAAATAATATATGAAAACTATCTGTTTTAAAAAAAATTGGAGAGGATTACCACGGTTTAAAACATACATAAGATTAAATATGAATGAGAAACTATTAAATGGCTCTAAATAGAAATCTAACATTTTAAGTGACTGTGCTATTTATAATAATTACCCCCCTATGAAAATGATCTGAATCCACCCCTGCTTTTCACATCCACAAATGTTCATCTATTGCAAGTTTTGCTGTTTAGCCCAAAACATAATGCATTAGAAACGTGAACAACACAAAATTTCAAATCAAGTAAATAATTACACAAGGAACAAACATACCGGACAGTAAAACAAACTGAACTAAATGAGTAATACTTAGCGTTTCTGTGTTGTCGATCAGCCTCAACGCTTTGTTCAAAATTTCAGTATTCCAGCCTGTAACTAAAGACTTCCACGGTATAGCCCGAACGGTTTGTAAGACGCGGTGCAAAAAACAAATCCAGAGTCAGCCAATAACACAAACAGTCCATAATATTATTACAAAGTTGTTATTGCAATAAGCTTAATTTTTGTATCTGTACACATCAGTGTTATGGAACTTTTAAAAATGTTAAAATAAAGGCACATTTTTAAACTATAAGGAAGGTTGAAACTAGGACAGTAGCATTTGGTGGTGGGGGGATGGCACAACAGGACTAGAGTATGCTCTTGTTCCCAGTTATAATTAGAGTTATATCACTGATGTAAACGTACAAAAGGACTGTTTGGCAAAATGATTGACTTGGACTAACTGCACTTTTTGAATTTAATCAATTATAACTGACTTCATCAACTCATGTTCTACATCTGAAAATTGAAAAATGACAACTGGACACGAGAATCGAACCCGGGACCACGTGCCATTTTTCCATTTTCAGAAAATGATATCTAGATGAAGTAATCCTCACTAAAAAGCATAAACAATAGCTTTGGTTATTTGATTAATGTTCTATAGTTTAAAATAATACTCAGCAAAGCTCCAGGTTGATCGTTTTCAACGCTCCTGTCTAACAATCCCTCCCAGTACAAAGGCAATCCCGACAAATTGTCCACGGGATAGAGACTGCGTAACTACAGAAGTATTTATTTTGCTATTGTTTTCATTTTAGACATTTTTATAGTTTTACAATAACTTGACATCCAATCCGTGCCATCCATCTCGCGTGTAGGGAAAAGAGATACATGCCTTAAGTTGTTTCTATTATATAGATAGTTTACCTTTTATCATATTACAGAAATTATTCTTAATGCTAATATTATTTTTACAATAACTTTTTTGTAAATATATTTACTGCATGCAGTTAACCCGCAATCAAGCCATACCGACCGAACGGGTACCGTCTGTTGGCAACGATAGTGCCAAATTTTGCAGTTAGAGGGTATCATGGGGTAAGTACAACGAGCCCTTCAGATTTTATAGGTAATTAAATACGTGATTGCTTGAGGTGAAGTAAGTCTTATAAAACTATAAACTATAGATAAACATTCACCTAGCATTACTTTTTCTTATATTCAAATGTAGAGATAGTTACCAACCAATTTGGTTTTAAAATATTGAATCATCTGATTCAGATGTCATCCCTCGGCAGCAGAGTTTCTTGTTTGGGAATTCCTGGAAATTTTTAATATGTATGATCTTGGAAATAAAAGTACGATACCCAGAAATTTATTTCAAAAAAACCAACCTGTTAGTAAAACTTGCTCGGCGAAACTTTTTCATCGACAACGGTAACAAATGCAGATGAAATAGAGGAGTAAACAAATGAAAGTGATGATGATCTATCTGTCAATGAAAATGGTCATGCTAGATTAACTAAATCTAATATCACTCACTTACGTGAATGAAAGTAGGTAATCTGAAAGCACTAAAAAGTTAAAGCAACAACAAATTGCAAAAAAAAAAAATCAAATTTTTAAAGACACCGGGAAGTGAACTGTTTGTTTGCATCTCATTTTTTAAGAAATATATACCAACCGTGAAATATAATTCAACAGAAAATGAAAGAAGTTTTTTATAAACTGGCAATTTGTAACAAAAATTCGTACATAATTTAATTTATCAAAAATTAAAAATTAAGATAAAATACTTTTTCAAGAATACAACGTTATCCAAATGTTACAAATAAAAACAGTTATTTCAAATAAAGCAATATAATAATGTTGTTTTAATTATATTACAGTTTGCAATCAAACATCTTTATTATTAAATAAATCATGTTATTCTTCAATCCTAATATTAATAACATCCTTTACCTTTGTTCTCATATAGATATACATTTCATCCACCATTTTAAATTCCTGGTTCCTGGGGAATACCCCAAAGCTCTTCCTGACTCCCGGGAAATTTAAAGTCATAAATAATCGGAATCCTTACTAGTCAATGTCCCCAGCCAGATATTTAAGATACATTTCCACCAGAGAGGAGGATGTAAGCAAACTATCTGGTTTAAACTTTCTTGGAGGTCAAAACAAAGTCATTAAGGCAATTTTGCTAACATTTATGGCAATATGAACGATAAACCATGATAAGGACGAACAAGAAATAAGAATAGTAGGTAATATTTTGAAGGAATTGTTGTTATTGAAAAAAAATTGGGATAATTTTTAATAGATATTTGCGTCTGGGCTGTAAACTCCCCGAGCCTCTGCAAACTACATTCAATATTTACATTTGTAAACTAATTTTGGACCCATTGTCAGGACTCACCTACAAATAATAGTCCACAGAGGATTCAAACAATGATAACTATACAAATATTGTACAGAATCCATAGAGGTTCAAACCCTCCAAGCTAAATGCAAAAAGGGGATAAGGATTATTGAGTGTGGCGCGTGGGATTTGAGCTATTTAAGAAAAAAAATTAAAAACTAAATTAAATGTGAAGGGGGGTAAGAGCTCCTATCAGGTCAGATGTAATGGTGGTTAAGAAATCCTAACAGGCTAGAAGTATAGTGTTGTGCAACATCGTCTGCCGTCAGTTGACGAGGGTGGGTAGGTGGGAATAGTCATCTATCTTTATTCAGGGGTGTCAAGAATATTTAAAATTAACAATATATTATTTTAGGTATGCAACAAATAGCACAATACGTTATATTATTAAAATTAGCATGTTTATAAAGATGCCAAAGATAAAAATATTAAATAATGAGTAAGTTTTTAAGTTGATTAATATTTTTGAAAAATCAACTTTAATGGATCCAACCCATATTCTATAAATTCATTGTTTCCATACATTACATAATGTACCCATGCGTATTTAAGTTTTACAGTTCATAATAGACTAGCCAGAAGTGCACAAATATAACAAATATTTTAAAGTTATATTTTATACAAAAATGAGCCCAAATAACTGGTTTACAGATTTTTAAGAAGACAAGCTATAGTATAAAATTTAAAATTAAACCTTGAATGAACTTTTTTTTAAATTTACATATATTAATACATTTTTTAACTAAATTAATATTACTTTATTTCAAGTAAGCCATGTAGTCCTCATCTTAAATATCATAATTATTTATTTTATATTGTCAAAGACCAACAACTGTACTTACAAATCCTCAACACTTGCGGGCTACCCTAGCTAAGTGACATTGAAATATAAATATAAAATAATTACAATAGATACTTTCAAGAATAATGCAAAATTAAATATAAAATATCTATGAATGTCTGTGTAGTTTAGCTATTGAAATATGAGAAACGCTTTTAACGAGTTGATGGGGATGGAGCTTAAAGCCACTAAATTTATACAGCATGGGCATACAACAATTACTATAGCCCTCATCAGTGTTATGATGATGTGACTGTTCTATCTCCTTCACACAAGCGAAGGACATTAGCGTTGATGGAGCCGACCATCGATACCCTGACAGCCTCATGTAGATCAGAGTGCAGTGCACGCCGATATAGCTTGTTTGGTAACTTCTATCGATATCCTTTGTCATAATGACTGGGGAAGTTGCTAATAAATTGTTGTTGGTTCTAGTAAAGCACTTGATGAAAAATAACCTAATGGGAGTTTGTGTGTGTGTGTGTGTGTGTGTGTGTGTGCGCGCGCGTGCAACCACTAATGGTGACCGAATATTGAGTACTCTGCCCTGTTATGCCTACGTTGTGCATATAATTCGTAGTGTGGAACCAATCACATTATATTATATAAGCTTGTATTAAGTTTGACATTTTCTCTGCGTCTATATTCTACTTTATACAATTTATAGGATATCGATGCAGGCAATGAGCCTACCATCAGTTTAAGTGTTGGATTGTTATTTACGTAGGGCCTGTAGTAATTATTATAAATAATATTAATAAATATTTACCGGAAGATGCTCTAGTGGTTTTCTAATTGAGGTTGCATTTATATTCTTAAATATTGAAAGGTATACTCGTTGGCTGATTTGAAATTAATAATATGGGGCATGTAATTTAATAGACATATTTATTCCTCTATACTCTCATTTAAATACGTTTGTTTGATTAATATATATTGTAAGTATTTTTAATTTAAAATATTTATGAATTGTGTATTATAAGTCACAAATCAATATTTTTTATATCACTCAATACCTTCTAGTTTTAAATTTTGATTATGAATACCATAGCTCAAATATATAGGCCAACTAATTAAAATGAGTAATTCGACTCTCACTCATATAATCTGGTGAAATAAATATATTAATATATATTTTTAATTGGATTTAACAAAAATGTAACAAAAAATAAATACTATATCCAATTTTGACAGCACATTTTTTTTCTGTGACGTGTATGCTTTCGTTTACTGATGAATCAATTAGTTAATGAAAACACAGTTTTTTTAAAAAAATTCATGTGGAGATTTTTTAAGCAAACTTGGCTTGACTGAGCGGTGTTTCGCTCTGAATTATTCTTATTGATCAATTCGTTCTGAGGACACATACCAAACTCGATACAGTAACATACCCAATACACTTCTTGGCGTTGATAGGATTAAGTTTTTAGTCATTTAATATACATTGAACTTTACTCGAGTACTTAGTTAAGTATTCTCTAAACACGGTCAAATAACATGAAAAATAAATATTGCTCATTGAAAACATAATTTAACAGTGACCTTAAATGGTAAAATGTATTTTCAGTACAAGTGTGAGATAATACATTTTCCAGAGATAATTTTTCTTCAATTATTTTCAAATACTTAAATGAAACGAATACGACCAAAATATATTTCAAGTTTTAAAGTTTAACTTAATTTTAATGTACTCTAATGACATTTACATCATGAACTATTATAAGAAAAATGTCAGCGCACATCAGTACTTAGGGAATTTCGACCATAGCGAACTTTTTTGACAGAACACAGTTTTAGCACTGACTAATATACAGCTGTAAATTTTAAAGTACTGTACCACTGATTACTGCACAATAGTATCTCAGTGCAAAGTCAATACTAAACTCAGCCTGCAACTACCTTATCGTAGCTATATAATGTAGTGAATTTAAGTTTTTTTAAATAATACGTCAATTATTCATTTAAAAAAATTGTTGCAAAATAAATTAACAAACTTGAAACCCAAGTTTGGATGATCCAGAAACGCGGCTGAATAGAGGTGAGATGAATTAAATTCCACTGTATTTCAATATTATAATCAAAACCTTAATGAATCTATTCCATTACTTTGGGATGCACTTATTTGATTTTTTTTCACAGAAAATTTACCTAAAATAAAAAGTATCAAAAAAGGTATCTCGAAACTTTTAAGTTTAATCTCTTTATTTTCTGTTTCTGGCGAGTCCTTAATTTGACTACCCCTTACTGCAGTTGACGGAAATAAACAACAAGCTCTCACAAATATCCTCTCTCCCTCTCTCTCAGTTGCAGAGTAATATTTTCAGAGGACATGACACATGGATTCATCAATATTCCTAGAGTTATGTAGCTAGTGACAAGCTCAGTAAGAGCCAGTATTGTGGCCTCACATCCATCAACAGCTCACGCAGTCGGTATAATATAACAATAACAATGCCACATAGCAGGGATAGGGGAGTAGGATTTAGTAGGACCTAACAGACTCACTGTATAGTGCAGAAAATGTGACCGAGATTACAAACTATCATAGCTACATGTTTCTCTCCATTACGTGAAACATTGTGGCTGAAATGACAAAATATTGTTATTGCACTAAAACAAATTGTTTTTGTCACGCGACACACTGTATAGTACAGACAGTATAGCTGAGATTGTACACGATTGTTAACATATTGCCTCGGTGGTCTTTGGGCAAAGTGCTCACCCTAGGCCAGGACCCGTTGTTCGTGGACTAAAACACAGCCGAGGTCAACAGATTTTTCCTGAGCAGTAAAAATTTGTAGAACAACTTCCTTCGGGGGGAAAGTAAAGCCACCGGTCTCATGTAGAGATAAAATATTTCCAGGAAATTTTTAGTCAGAAAATGTTCTACAGTGTTGGTTTGCGGTGGAGGGGTTAGATTGTAAAGGTGGCACCTAGAGCCTATTATACTTCAATATAGTGTGGAAAGATACGAGTGGGTCATAAGAAGGGGGAGGGCTTACAGAGGTGGGGTAGGCTCGGAGGAGAGGATAGGAAGTACGGAGGATAAGGGGGAGACAATTGTCGGGCCAACCTTAAAATTATTTTAAATAACTTATTGATGATGAAAAATTGAATTATGATTTATTAACATAATGGGTATACAAAGCTCGCATTAATTTGTTGCTTTAATACTTTTTTTTTTAGCACCACGTCTTATTGCCCGTTCAGATTATACGTCTATGTACTAATTACGCAAATTGGTTAGGGATGATGAAGGTTTAATTTTGAGGAATTGTACCCGTGAGAGTGGGAAACTATCTAGTAAAAACCACCTTAAGGGCATCCGACCAGGATCGAACACCGATCTACTTGTTATTGGCAGTCTAGCTTATTGCGAGAGTAGCGCGTTAGACCGTGCGGCGACCAAAGATCGTTTGATGATGTTTCTGGTGTTAACGCCCTCAGGGGAAACTAATCTTAAGTATAAACGTTGACATTTAGGATATCTAAATCTCGATTACACTAACTCTGTTTATTCAGTTGAAATTATTTTACAAAAGTAATAATTGAAATTTTTCAAAACAATATAGGGAAAATTTTCCGTCACACGTTTTTAGTCTTGTATCGATTTTGGCATGGAAAAATAACCTGGAAGGCATTTGAAAGCACCATTCTGGTAGAATTGATAGGCCCTTTGACAGTCGCTCATAGATATTCCGTGTGCAAGGCAATGGAGAACCCCAGACCTCCTGAACTCCCCTAGTACATGGGGAGTCTACCAGATGGTGAAGGCAGCACTAACCATTCAAAACAGTGAGTGTGTGCCCAGCTACGGAAGAACAGAAATAAACCCAATCTTCGGGTTGTTGACTTAGGATGAGGGACAACAATGGGAACCTTGGTCACTTAACACCCCGTATGGTGTGGACAACATAACCAATACTCTATATATATATTATCGGCACTCACTGCATTAGGCTACGGACGGATGAGCAGTAAATGTTGCTCGAGTGAGAGATACAAATGATAACACGCTACAAACGCCGCATCGCATGACCAGACGTGAGCGTTATTTGTCGCTTGAATTAGGCGTGAAATTACGCTACGTCCGGCACCACAGGTGAGGACTTGCTATCTTCATAGAATTCTCGGTTCAGTTCAGCAACGAATATACAGGATGTTCAGAAACTCATAGCCCAAACTGCACATATAACTTGTGTATAGCTTCTGGGAGAGCAAAGCTGTTCAATCATGCGTGGGCAACAAGTTGCATAGGAGCTAGGCGCGTGGCACAACACACCTCGACATCTTGGAGCACGGCAACAGAATATACCACAAATAATAATAATAAACAACACCCCAGTCTATCTATAAATGGGAATACATTCTGAGTGTCATCATTAACGGTCCTACATCACAGAAAGTACTTGCCACTATTACATTTGCAGTGCCACGTGCCTAACTCCTATGCAACTTGTTGTACACGCAGCTTCGACAGCTTTGATATCCCGACACTCTGCGCCGAAACTTTGAACACAATTTAATGGTATCAGCACAGGTTTCTGGTTTTAAGTATTTAGAGATTTTGTATTACTTTTGGTTCAAACAAGTTATAAGTGCCGTTTGGGCTATGAGTTTACAAACATTCTGTTTATAAATAACATAAACACTGGATATATGAGAACTACTCGTATTATATACTGTTGACGAGCGAGCATCATGCCACCGAAATACCTCGTTTCCTTGCTTGTTTGATTAAGTCCAGGCTCAACAAGTTTCAAGTATTAACTGTTGGGTCCTCGTTAATTAAATGGTTGTATTTAGACTTAGAGTTGGATCCTTACCTCACTTGAAGAGAAGCCATGCTCTAGATTATAAGATATAGAGCTGGACCGTCAGCTAATTATCATCTAAGAGGAGACTAGATAGATTAGTCTCTTTCTCACAGCTTCAACGTGCTTATTTGAGCTAAAGGGTCTAAGTTTCTTTTTAGCACCGCGTCTTACTATCCGTTCGGCTTATACTCTTATGTAATGAATACATTAATGGTATAAGGGACTAGGATGTTTGCATTGAGAGGAAGTGTACCCGAATTTGCACTAGGGGAGAGAGGAAAATAATTTAGGAAGAACTACCCTCAATACACCCGTAATAGGCAGTCTAGTCTAACACGAGAGTAGACCACACGGCCACCGAAATGGGTTGTACTCTACTCCTTAGACAGTTTGCGTGGCCTGTCGATATAGCGTCACGGGATAGTTAAGCCATTTTAATATTAGATTAGTATGTTTAGCGCCAACAAATAAAAATTACTTATGATCATCTCTCCATAGTTAGCCTTATTCGTCACTCTCATGACCCATCCAATCCACCGGAATTCAAACCCCCTCACCACTCAGGGTTAATCCAGACTACGTAGCGCCCCAAAGTCCAACGGTAGTGTAGTAGTTAAGGCAGGGTCGGCAAAAGATCGATCGCGATTGACCGGTCGATCTCACAGCAATTTTAAGTCGATCGCGTAATAAAACTATTTCTTCACGAAAAGGCAAGTTTACCTTGCATTATTTCACTAGGGTACATCTTAATAGATAGGGTCATTGTGTAATCCGTCAAGGTAAGACTGTTACCTTTCTTAATTCCACTATTGTGCAGCTTGTAAGATAGTGTCATCGTGTAATCCATCAAGGTAAGAATTCTACCTTACTTGGTTCCACTATGGTGCAGCTTGTAAAATAGTGTCATAATCAAGGTAAGACTGCTACGTTTCGGTGTAAACGGAATATATATTTGATTATTTGATGTATTTTCTATAAATATTGGAGGAAATATTGAATTTAAGGAATAAATACAAGATTTATAGAAAAAAGAGTTAAAAGTATAGTGGGTAAAACAAAAGTTATCGCGGAACCTTTGATAGATGTAAAAGTCAATCGGGGTCCAAAAAAGATTCCTAGCCCCTGAGTTAGGCTAACTACCGTCCACCGTACATGGGTAGCTACAATTTATTAACTAGTATTATATAGGATGTTCCGAGGTTAAGCGGCTAAACTTTGGTAAGTGGTAGTGGATAGTAAAACTAACCAAAAAAATATTATGGAGATTTGCTTGTTTTTTCTTTCTTTTCACGCAAACAGCAAGAAACAAAATAAAAACAAAATAGGTAGGTATTAAACAAAATATTTTATTTATTTAGTTAGTTAAAACTGATGGCCTCCATCCCAGGGACAAGCATTGCACATATCAATGAAAGAAAGGAGTGGCTGACCGACAATGTGCGACTGTTGTTTCTTCGCACGCTTGCGTTATCCTTTGTTGTATTGATTGAAGGTCATTAACAGGCATTCCATACACTTTTTTTTAAGAGCTTCCTATATAAAATATATACAATAGCGTTAAATAAGTTGAACGCAGAGACCAAGCCACGAGTCCAGCACAACGGGAGCTAATATTATTATTATTATTATTATTATTATTATTAGCACCACGTCTTACTACCCGTTCGGGTTATACGCACTTACGCTAATGTGTAATTGTGAGATGAAATGAAGGACCTACAGTTTAACGTGGAATCCGAACCACGGTGGAGGCCTGGCATTCCCCACATTCACAAGAAGTTAATATTAAGCCATTGTCGAAGACCTATGCAGAAAAATGTTTTTATTTAGTTTTTTTGCTGTCTGCCCGAAAAGGAAAATAAAGTGAGCAAATCTCCAAAATATATTTTGAGTTCGATATTTGATCCATTACCACTTCCCAAAATTTAGTCGTTTAACCCGGGGACAACCTGTATATTGGCCACAGCCCACTCCGATGGTCAAAGAGTCTAAGACAGGGATGGCCAAACTTTTACTGCCAGTGTGCCACTTAAAGTACGCCAGAACGGAGCGCGACTAATCTTACAGTTGTTATAGTATTACATTTCTTTGGGCAGAATAGATAGAATATTTATCCAGTAGCAACATAAAATTCAGTTTTCTGTACATGCTTTGTTTATTATGTATTATTATTTTATTATTTATTATACGCTTAAGTACTTATTACGCTGATGGATTAGGAATTGGGATGGTTAATTAGAGGAAGTGAACCCGTATTTGCGTGGTGGGAGAGGGAAAAACCATTTAGGACAAAACACCCCCAGCTCACCCGACCGAGATTCGAACCTCGGTTTCCTCGCCCTAAGCAGTCGAGCTCAACACGACTAGCGCGTTAGCCAACTACGCCACTGAAGTGGGTATCTGCACATGCTAGTATCAACAAATCTTGAACATCTGTAAAGGCTGTCCTGGAATTTTGTCAAAATATTTTTTATTTATTTAAAAAGTTTTGACAAAATTGCAGGACATCCTTTACAGATGTTCAAGATTTGTTGATATTAGCATGTGCATAAAACTAAATTCTATGTTGCTACTGGAGAAATATTTGATTTATTTTTTCCAAAAAGTTTATATTCTATAAAAACTGTAAACATACTTGCACTCCCTTCTGCCTCACCTTAAAGGCCAGCTGAATTTTGAATGAGTTTATAATTCCACCTCTTAATTACGTTTTTTAATGAGCATTTAAAAACCAATACTTGTTGAGTATTATGAAATGTAATGAATAACTCAAATACAATTGTAAATATTTTAATATTTCCTTACTTTCAAAGAAGGAGAATATACTAAATTATCAAAGTGAGAATAATAGACAATATTAATTTAAATAACTTAAAGTAAAAGCATTGAAAGTAACACCTTCAATTTAGAAAAAAAGTAAATATATTATTTTAAAATCAAGAAATTTATATCTCAAAATGGCTTCAACATAACTTCAGCACTTATTAATTAAAGGGTGTTGGTTATCATATGTTCTATTGAATTATTGAGTGAAATTATTTACAATGAATGTAAGTTTACGGTGTATTATAGAAAATAAATCTCAGCAACGCGTTTTACTACCCGTTCAGTTTATACACATATGCACTATTATGAATGAAAATTTGGAATTTATGGGAAGTACACTCGCATCTGCGTGGAAGGAGAGGTGAAACCCGTTTAGGATCATCCAACCTCAGTACACCCGACCTGTATTCAAACCCTAGTCTCCCCGTTATCGGCAGTCTATTCTATTGGGAGAATGAGCCTTTGTAACATATTACGAATATCGAAGTGGGTAGTGAAATTGTTTACACTAGACATACAAATAATCATAGGCGTATAGCCCGTTTGTGTAGTAAAACGTGGTGTTAAAAAATATTTAAGAAACCGTTGACTAACATGTTATCTACTTTTGTAGCGTGTCAATCAGGTTGATTGATCACCTACAAGGAAAAAACTAACTATTTATCAATATTCGTGTAATTGGGTGCCACGTTG
>CABFVX010001794.1:0-19574 GCA_902151425.1 Timema shepardi
CCCCCCCTCTCCACCTCCCATCAAACTTCACAGCCTACCATGCTGGAAAGAAAACAAGCCCACCCTCATTTCCAAATCAATCCTTCTCAAAATCGTCAGAAAGAAAACGAAGGTACTTTATAATTAAGAGGAGCCTGGGTATTCAAAATGATCACGAATCAAAGATAAATATTTTGATTGTAAGGAAAGGGTTTCAATTTTGATCGCTAACAAATATTTTTTTCATAATTCAGGACAATTCATTTTGAACGTTGAAGGACGTACCTGCAAAGAAAATTAGGTGTTTTTTGTCCACACTAATAAAGTGAGATATTTTACCATACAACAGGAGATTGAATGTTTGCGATTTTCAATGATAAGTTAAAAGCTTTAAATATATTAAATAAATTGCTATATTCGAGTACAGAATAATAAATTGATAGCCAGAGGTCTACAAATTATAAATTGAAAGCTCTAACTATATGAGAAAATTGTGATCTTTGATATTAAACGCTTACGATATACAATGAGAAATCTGAAACTTTAAATATTTGGGATAGATTGTTAAATTTGAGCATACAATAAGAGATTTGATAATAACAATCTACAATTAGAAATAAAGCTCGCGGCCCTTAACAAGAAATTGAATGCTTATAATGTACTCTAAAGCAATCATAGACAACAAGAATTTACAATGAGAGCTTGGGCGCTATTAACCCACAGTAATATATTGAAACTCTGAATATAGATTAAGCATTGACTATGATATATCAATTCAGTTTATGACAGATCGTGATTTTATTGAACTAAATACTATGTATTACTTTATTTTACAAAAAACTTTTTTTTATGTTATGTGTTTATAAATCCTATATATTTGTGCGATTTTGAATTTTTAAATTATTTTATTTAAAATACATTTTAGTTACTTAAGTTATAATTTATATTTAAAACAACTCGATGATTTTACCACATAACATCGATTTTTTTTTGTCTATAACATCGATGTAACAATATCGATAGATTGATAGTCAGACTTAGATGTTGAATATTGATGCTTTTTATTCGATGTACAGTACATCCTTACTACAGCGTGACTGCCGGGAAACAAAGCAACAAATGACAAGGTGCTGTTTTTCTAAGGGGTTGGGGGACCCCCTCCTAAAGTGTACTTAGAAAAGCAGCACCTTGTCATTCTTCCTTATGTTACTTCTCTGACAATAGCCCCTGTGACACTTGTCAAGATAAATCGCACCCCTTGGGCTTTAGCTTTGCATTGCAGGGGGTTGTCAAAAGATACATGTTCATCTTTTTTTTTTTTAACTCAGTAACTTTCGTCTGGAACAAATATTGTTCAATTGACTTCACAATTACATATTGGCACAGGCGTATAAAATTAATTTCTCAGTATATCAAAACAATACAATAATTCGCAAATAAATCAACTATGTATTCGAGAAATATCTGAATACATTTTACGTTTGCCTACATCCTGTAAATATTATAAAATATATTTAACCTCGTTACTATGCAAATTTAACAGATTTCTAAATTTAAATTTATAAAGAAAGTTTTTTACAAATACGTTGTAAAAAAAATCACAACATGTGTTTTGTTGAAAGACTCACTACTAAAATTAAATATAGGCAATACCAGTTTTTTTTACTTTTGTGAAATAACTGTTGTAACTAAGATGGAGAAATTTAATGTTTGTACAATTAATTGTACATGATTAGCGAATATTGTTAGATCGAAATGACCTTTAGGCTACGGTTATGGCAACATTAAGTATCAAATTCTTAAATTTAGGGGGGAAAAACATTTGGACATGGGAATTTAGCTCGAAACCCTTGGATTATCTCGACAGTGCTCTACCAATGAGCTGTCCAGGAGCATTGGTATTAAAAATTGGCGTGCCAATTCAAGGGTCCCTGGTTCGATTCCCGTGTCCAGATGTCATTTGTTTTTCTTTCAAATTTACGAATATATTTAGCTAATTTTAAAAATATAACGAGGGAGATTTAAAAGTGTTGAGTGTTTAAATTTTCCCTTTTTTAACCTTCATTCTTGAAATAATATCGACTATTGAGTACAATTAAACTATTCTGTTTTTGAAAATAGTAGTTCTACGCCAATAAAAGAGCAACAATATATCATATTGAGGATTCATCAATCACAATCAGCACTAGGAAGTACATCTGTTCTTACAAAGTGACCAACAGGGTTTCTACTTCACTAATAGCTTCTTTCAAAAAAAACAAAGTTCAAAAGTCATGTTTCTTCTTTCAAGACATTGGCCTAGAGGAAAATAAAATAGCCAAGGGGTTCGGAGAGTGTGGAGGGTGGGGAATGGAAATGTGGAGGAAAAGTCACACCCTGAAACCTGCTTTTCTCTCTCTCTCTCTCTTTTCTTCTGTTCACTAATAATCTTTAAAAATAAGTCAAAGAGGAGTGGTAGAACTTGTCACTGTCTCCCTTTTTTACAAAAATACATTTGAAGTTCTCAACAATAGCAGGATTTGTCTTTGTGGTCAAATGATTTAAGGGAACGGAACATATTATTTATTTTAGTAGGCTTCTTGCTATAATGTGCCGTAGTTTTAGGTAAAATAGAGTATTGTGTAGTTTATAATCAAAAAACAACTAACTTTTTTTTGTCTTGTCAAAATAATATAAATTGAGAAAAAAATTATAATTCTTCTTTCCTAATGCTCATATAATTCAAAGTTTATTTTACAGTAAATAAGTTGGGTCTAAGGTATCTATAAAATATACATTTGTAGCTAATTTATTTGAAAAAATAATAGCGTTATTTCCTAATATTTTCAATTCATTAATTTTCAAATTATGGCAGTTTTCCACCACACTAGGAAGTAGTTGTTTCCTATTAGTTTCGAAATTTTCAACCTCTAGTCCCCTCCCCATATTTTTATAACTACCATTTGGAAATATAAATTTTAAGAGTTATTTGGTTGTATAAAGTCATCCTTCTTCCTGACCACCAAATTAAAAACTTTACCACACCTAAATGTTTTTTTAAACATCCTTCCCCTATTTCTCGGGGTACTATCAAAAGTTTTAAATATTCATAGTTTAATATAATTATTTGGAGTAGTTCCTTTTAACTACAGGCCAAATTATTTTTTTTTACCACACTGATAAACAGTGGCGGATTTAAATAGTATGCGCCCTACTACAGCCTAAAAGAATTCGTTTTTGCCAAGGTCTTTAGGAAATTTCTTGGGCTGAAGAGGTGGGGTAGTATTATAGAAAAGATTTCTACGAAAGATAATCGAGCATTTTTAACTATGGTCGAGGGCTTTAAGAAGTTTCGAAGGAAGAGGTGTTGAGGGGGGTAGGGGACGCGAAAGTTAGTATTCAAGAAAAGATTTCTATGAAAGATAATCAGGCATGTAAACTTGTGCATGCCCTACAGTAGCTTGAGTTAACACTATGAAAAAGAGGAGACTGACGTCAGTTACAAAGCGATCGCAAAGTACAGTCATTTAAAAATAAACAAAATATTATAGTAAATATAATGTTATCATAAATGTGCCGCCCCCTAATGCCGGCGCTCCTAGGCCCGCACCTAGTGTGTCTATACTGTAAATCCTCTTCTGCTGATAAGTAGTTATTTCTATTAGTTTTAGAAGTTTTAGAAGTTTTGAACCCCCCTCACCCCCTCGCCATTCTACCAAATTTTAATGTTCTACCTCGTTCAAAAATAGTTTGCGGATTATAGTCCCTACCTTATTTCTTGAAGCCAAATTTCGAAATTTCCTAGTGTTAATTTTTTATAGTTGTATGAAGTAATTACTATACCTTTCTGCCAAATTTAAGAATTCCATCTCATCATAGAAAAATAAATACGATCACAATATTCAAACCTCTATTTTATCTCTTTCGGGGTTCAAATTTGCAAAACCCCTTCTTATTGGATGCCTACGACCTGAAATGAACCTTGCTGCCGAATTTCAAGGTTCCAAGTATTAGATCCAGAAGTTCGGGAGATACTTTGATGAGTCAGTGAGTCAGGGCTATAAATTTATCTAATTTATAGAACGGGATTGAATTAATTTTGTCGATAGCTTATTAGATTGATCTACAGTAATATCATATTATGTTATCCAATATCAAGACATCTGCTTGTGTGGCTGCATGATCTAAGGCGTCACTCTAGCAATAATCTAAGCCACCGATTATGAGTAAATCGGGGTTCGAATCCCGGTCGGATGTACTGTGGATTTTTTCTCTTAGTGGTTTTCCACCCTCCTTCTACGCAAATTCGAATACACTTACTCTAAATTAAACTTTACTAATATCTAACTCATTAGCGTAATTAGTAAATCTGCAAATAGTTCTGAACAGTTAGAAAGACGCGGTGATAAAAAAAAACTCCGTGACGACCTTTAAAGAATCATATACCAGAACCACTAGAAGAGAGTAGGAATAATGTAAGCTGGCTCTTCAAATTTACAATTATAATTTATCTTCTTTTTACCTTTTCAAAAGTTAACGTCACCAGCCAAAGAAAAGTCTCATTACAAAACATGCACATAAATATATTTTAATTTAAAATTCTCATTTCATTCTAAGAGAGTGATTACAATAATAATTGACGCCAACACACGCCCGTCCACACTCCTGTCATTCCTAAGCGACGTAAATTGCTGCACATGGCATAGTACAGCTCACCAGGGAATATATTTCCCTGTACTCTGCACGTGTGCTTATGCGAGTGGGCCCGCCCCAAAACGAACGGCCACCTCCTTGACTCCCTCCATTCGGGCAACCGTGCCCATTTCGAGTGACTTAGCAGGGACAATCGTTCATGCAGAGTTGATTTTTTTTCCTCGACCGCCCCCATCGGGCTAATGTAACGGAGGTTTCAGTGGGGCAGTAAGCAGTAAGGGGTGGTGGGGATGGGCCTACTTAAAGAGGTCACTCTTTTAAAACCAGTAAGGGGTAGTGGGGATGGGCTTACTTAAAGAGGTCACTCTTTTAAAACTGAAATGAAGTCACAGTGACCAGTGACTGATGGGGACATGTCCTCCCTCTGTTAATACACACACCCCCACCATCTTTTGCAATAAAAACATGACAAAGCTAAGAACTTTGTCAGCCATTAAATTTGGATTAAAGGGAGCTTTTTTTTAATAGAAAACGCTTTTTGGACAAAAAAAAGTTTAGTAGATAGTAGGTTTGATTTAATTTTCTACACATACTAATATAAAAATGTATTTAATTCTTGGAATGGGAAAAGTGATATTTAAACATAAACCTTTAAACATAGAGAAAATACCAAACTATATAGGCCTACTGTTGGAGAAATATTTCAACAAATAACGAAGAGAAAAAATATATTGTTACAGAAACATATTGAGAAAAAAGTAATGTCACTGTTAACCCAAAAGTATAACAATCAATATCCCAAACCTCATTTAAAAAAATATAACTACCAATATCTTATTAACTATCGGTTTTATAAAATTATATTTTAAATGAGGGATTTTTTTTATTAGTCCTACAACTTTGAAATGATAAGTTATTTCACATATAAAATATTTGCGGCGATGGATAAAAATGGGAAATTTCCGATTATGTATAAAGTACTCTCAGAGCAATTTTAATTGAAAAATGGGGGCTGCAATTTGGTTTGTAATGTTAATAAATGCTTGTATACGAAATTTAATCAATATCCTTAGAGAAGATTTTATTAAAATCAAGTTTTACTGTTTAAAACCTTAAGTAAACTACTCTTAATCTTAGGGTTGGTTGGACAGATCATTTCAAAATCCCCTTCGAGGAACCTTATGAAAGCTCTACCGAGGTTCAGACCGATTGGTAAAATTGTTTCAGCTCTAGTCTCAGTAACAGACAGGAATGCAAAATAACACTTTTTCGGGTTCAGAGGGTCTACATTCATCAAAATCTCTCGAGTTTTTGGTTTAACTATCACAATACTCTATCTACTCGAGGGGTACGAAAAAGTAAAAACCACATCAAAATTTAAGCTATTTATATGATAGTTAAGAACTAATTTATAATAGGTGTACCAAATTATTCATGTAGAAACTGGCGTGCGCGATAAGGCCATCCATTATAAATGAGATGAGCAAAGTTGGTGGAGACGAAGGTCAATGATGATAGATATTTATATTTGTTGAACATTCCAGCACTATCGACAGAAACAAATAATGTCCGACAAACACGACCTTTCGACTTGTAAAGGCGACAAAATACAGCGAACAGTTAACTATGGCTACAACAGAGCCATCACAACAAATTGATCTGTGTTTTCCACGTCTCAGGAAAAAATAAATCCTTTTTCTTTATATAGACAACTTGGATAGAAGAATGAAATATCGTTTTTCATAATACTGATTGATGTTAAGTCATGCCATTGGTGTTTAAAAGAGAAATATACTACCTTGCTGGGGAAGTGGCCTGTATGCAGTGGTTACACAACCCAATATCTTATGGAAGTGTGTGTTCTAATCAACGGTTTTAGTTCTCAGGTTCACTTTTTCTTCCAAAGCTCTAGAGTTTAAGCTTTGCTGTTACATTTTATGTCTTGCTAAATTATTTGTGTTTTCAAGACAAAGAAAAATTACCCTTGTTTTCTAATCGCGTGGCACCCCTGCTAACAAACAAGGAACTCACCTCGCTACCAACTTGATGGAGCAAAGTGGTTGGGAAGATTTTCAGGCTGTTTCTCAGTCATTGTGTCGAACACGATGGGTTGATAGAAAACATGTGTGCTTGTGTCCCCTGCATTCCTATCCTGTGGGAGTTTTTAGAGGAAGGGCGTTCTTTGAAACAACAGGGAGGTTTTCAAAAACTGTTGTCGAATAGCCATCGGTGGTTTTTTTAAAAAAATCCTCTCTGTATCGTGCAACACAGCGATCTGATACAGTCCATTAGAGTAAATTTTACAATATATTTGAAAATTATGAAATAATAACAATTAGTAGGCAAAGGTACACATTCTGGGGCGAAAAAAAAATGCGAGCTACTTGAATGAATTATATAATACTAAGATTTAAGGGCAATATTTAAATACCTAGGTAGAATATTTTACATTTTATGTGTGATTCTGGCATAAAAGTGTTTTTTAATTGTTTTGGAATATTTTACTTGCAAAATAAATACAATCTTTGAGCTAGTATATATATATATATATATATATATATTGTTTAGGTGGTAAATTGTGTATTAAAGTCTTATCATAATAATTTCCTGAACCCTGTAGAGTAAAAATACATCCAACCCAAATGATAAAATGAATCATATTACTGACAGGACCTCAAGTATAGACTTGATACAAAAGTTAAATAAATTCTTGAATCTTTCGAGACTTGGAGATTTCATTGGAGCAAATGATACCCAGGAGAAAGTAGTTCCTATTAGTGATTTTAAAGTAACTGTTTCCAAATCTTTTAGGAATAGAATGGTTAAATGATGGTCAACTGTAATTTTTTGCAATTTCTGTAAACTTTTTTTTATACAATAAGTAATGTTTTGCTTAGGTAGATAGTACGTTTAGTTTAAATTTCTACAAATAGCAATCTCGACAGTTTCTGGTATAGCTGTCATTAGGAACCTGGTATTTAATGATAACTTTTTCTCTTGATTTAAAAAATGTCTCATAAAATGTCAACATTCCCGTGATAAATAGTAAAAAAAAAACTGATGATATTACTATGTGTGGAAAATTAAATTAAACTTAGTCCACTGAAGCACTATTTTATTTATTTTGGTAAGGAAAAAAACCAAACCTTAACTCATGTTTTTTTTCACCCCTACCTTAACACAAGAACACATTTCTTCCCGCTGACCAGTCTAAAGAGTCAGGTATAAAGTCATCTTGGCTAGCTGTCGTTCCTGTCTCCACTGTGCCCTTTTAACAGACAAGCAAGCATCGTCTCTGGATGTCGCCTGCGATAAAGTTCTTCTCAAGTCTCGTCGCCAGTTGTCAAGAATAACTCACGCTGCTGTGTGGGAATAGCAGTTCCCCCAAATATCGAAAAAATAACAATCATTTTATATATTTCAAGGTTTATATCAAAAGCTACAATATATAGATCAAATTATATCTATATTGTGGTTGTTTACGATATATTGAATTGCATTGGCCTACGTGAACTGTAACGGTGATTATATTAAGATGGTTGCTGTTCTGAAATTGCTACTCTTCACCGCTTTTAGCTTTTTAATGTTTTTGAGCGGTAAAATAGCAGACAAGTTTAGTAAGTTTAAAGAAGAAGAAAAGCTCAGTTTATTAACGAAAATATAGAATAATACATTCATTTTATTTGATTCATAAGCATAAAGGAATAGTCCGATGAGTGAAATATACCAATAAATTGCTCTATGTATCGGAAAAACTATGTATGTATATCGTGTGTATTCCTACTAAAGTGGCTAATCAAGATGGGGCGTTGGTTGTCATATGTTGAGTCCCCTTCCCTTTCGAGCGTTGCACCAAATTATAATCACCATATTAGACACATAGATAAATACTGTGGTTTAAAAATGAAACCTGAACATTGGAACCGAGCCAGTAACCTTTGTATTACCAGGTAAAGTACTCAAAATTTAATTCCGGTGTCTAAAGTAAGATTTTGGCAGGAAAAATATTAAAAGGAAGAACAAACTTTTTTTTGTGGTTAATAGTTATAATAATTTACTATTTTATACGGAATGATAATATCTATCAAAATCGACAGCTCTAGATAATAGAACTTGGCGTATGAACACCTTAAAGTAGATATAGAAGTTTTATAGCTGTTTGATGAGGTTATTTTAGTAAATATTGAAATTTAAGTATAAAGCATTCGACTAAATTAAAAATCCGCAGTATTTTCTTACTGTAAAACTTCCTGTGTTTTCACGGGGGGGTTTTTCCCCAGAAGGACTCCTTTTTCATAGCCCTTCAAATTTAAGTAGTCCTATGTAAATATTACATTTTGATTGTAAATGCATTTATAGTGTGGAGTAGTATGTAAATGGAATTTAGAACACTATTATTTAAACGTTTTTCTTAAATATACATTTGTTACGTATTATTGAATGGTGAAATTCTAAACCACACTTCAGGAAGTATATTTATGTGTGTGTGTATATATATATATATATATATATATATATATATATATATATATATATANCACACACTTCGAATTTATACAGTATATGATCTTTAAATATTACAAATAGATTCCAAAAAATCATAAAGTTTCAGCCTTTTCTTTGATTTATGCGGGATTCCTTGTGTTTTCCCTGATTTCATCCAGATACAGTGAGGGACAAAATAAAATTCCGTCATTGCCCTGCTATCCAGACATTTGTCCACCTTGTATCGTGTTATTCAGCCAATACCATAATCTCGGTCGTGAATATGACCAGTAATCCGGGCAGTTTTTCTCGGAGAAGCAGGCAGTAGGCGAGTTATGCGGCGTCCCCCACAAGAAAGGACTCACAAATAGTCCCCGGCATCAAAGAGATAGATGATGCTACCAGAGAGAGACAACAAGAGTGATGGATCAACAGGATCACTTGGTAGCAGGCTCCCCCCTCTCGCTCTTCACAAGATGGATGTTCTTGGACCAAGGCAAGAAACAACTACACCTGACACACAAACAAAACGGTGCCATCAACGTCGGTTCTTTAAATCTATCTTCTATCTTCCATATTAATAAAATGAAGAGTTTGTTTGTGTGTCATGAGCATTGTGCGATATCTACCGAACGAAGAGGTCGTCCAAAAATTCGAAAAAACAGTAGCTTATGTGTACTAGCATGTGCAACTTGAGGCGAGAATTTTTTAAATTGGGGCTGGAGGTTTTTTCCCCCAGGTATTTAACCTGCAATTTCTGAGCCGATTAATTATAGCAGCACACGACTTATAAACTAACTTAAACCTAGAAAAGACACAACGCTCAGATCCCGGCCATTAATTCACCACTGTGGAAAGAGAAACATACATTCGATCAATGATAAATTTTTCGGCCATACCGGGAATCGAACCTGGGACCCTTAGCTCAATAGGTAGACCCAATTAACTTTTTTTTTTCGAATAACTGTACCACCTTTGTCACGAACTAATTCGGATAATCGGCGCTCCACAATCAATGTACTTTTTGAAAATGTTCTCTCTACTTTACATTCATTGTCCCCATCTTCTAAAAGTTTCTTCCGATGTCGATCCGACCATAGTTATTAGACACGTGAGCACCGAGTGGCAAATTGAAACAACAACAGGATACTAAGAGCACACGATCGTCAACATCATTCCTCAGAGGCAGGATGTAACAGTTTACACCGGACCCTCTAATCAGGTCATGTGTACATCGGCACCCGACTAAGACAAAGGCCATGCGCACTTCCCGATACTGGACAACGCTCACCAGATCTTGCAACAAGGACACGATGGCCGGGGATCGACCTCCAGAGGGATCACACACACCATCGGATAAAGAAATGTTTATAGTATAATAAAGATTATTTTAGTTAATTCTAAATATGTATTTTACCTAATGTACATTATTTTCTAAAAGGTAAGCCCATTTCAAACAAAACCTAATACGACCAAAATATTTTATTTTCCCTCTAGTCAAAAAGTGTAGGCCTACTTATACTGAATGTTGTTCGTAAGAAATTAGATTTTTAACCTTCATTATTAATTAAGGTTGCTTCTTTAACCAAATAAAATAAACTTGAAAAAAACAACCTATTAAACAAACTAAGTAGGTACGGAATATATATTTATTTTTTTGCATCACGTTTACGTTATCAATGAGGGTTTTCCACATATCTACAATGATGGAGTAGAGATGAGGAACGTAAATTTGAGAGTAAATGTATCTACATTTACGTGAAGGGAGAGAGAAGAAAACTAATTGTGAAAATGTGATTTCCTCCATATGACGTTCCTGTAATTACAATGATTTGCAGGTTGTGTGTTGATATTTATCTAGGAAAATCTATTTTCAGTAGACCTAGCCGGAATTCAAATCCATAATTTTCCATTGAGTGCAAGTCACAGTAAACTTAGTAGACGCCTTATCCAGCGTGCTCATTGACTTATATGTTATTGAAACGTGCTTTTGTTTGCATTTGTACGAAGTAGGCCTCTAGTGAAATTTTGATAGACAATGTGGTTCATAGGCGTGTGCAAATAATAATAATAATAATAATAATAATAATAGTAAAAGCTTCCCGAACCTATGACCACATGGTACTTAGGTGTAAATCTTGTAAGAGACCAGAGGGCCGATGACAAGGTCAAGGTTCGAATCTCGTTCTGGTGTTTTAAAGGTGTTTTTTTACGTGTGAATTTACCCTTCCCCTCTCCAAATAAATGCGGGTGCACTTCCTCTTACAATTATTTTCCTCATACCTACGCATTAAGCTCGGCTGTTAGTAGCCAGTGTTCTAAACGTAATATTAAATAAATAAATAAACTTTACGTTACAGTGTTTTAGTTCATTACTATGTGCACATGAGCAATGTATGTGATGTACAGTACAAAATAAAAGATGACATGTCACCAAAGTTTGGGTCCTGATTACGACCAATTTTCAAAAACTGTTGAGCTTACTTTGTATATAAATTAAACTAAATGTCTCTACTAAAGCAATAATGATTTATTTCGAAAGAAAAGAAATATTTTTATTTATGTTTTAATTTTTTTTATCACTGCGTCTTACAACCTATTCAGGTTATCCTCATATAGGCCTATACTAATTAAACGCTAGTGAGTTTGGGAGAAGGAAGAATGAATTTTGAGGAAGTGTACCTGCATTTGCATAGAGGGAGAATGGAAAACCATTTGTAAAAAACCTCAGTACACTCGGCCGGAATTATAACCATAATCTCCCTGTCATCAACAGTCAAGTATATTGCTAGAGTGACGCCTTTAACTATGTGGTCACCGAAGCAGGTCTCAGAAGGTTGGTTTTTTTGTGGTATTAAATTTAAAAATGGTATAAATACGGATCTTATGTCGCGTCACCCTCCATTCCACCTTAAGTATTTTCAGCTCTCAAAAGTTACCATTCTTCCATACACCATGTGCTCACAAAATCCACAGCCGACGCCGTAAAACAACACTTTCAAGAGCTGTCAACGTGATGTCGCATAAATAACGCAGTGAGATTAAGGGTGCCAACTCGTACGCTTGAGTGCCCAGGAGACATTTCACTCACTCACACTAAATATTGAAAAAACATTCACAATTTAAAAGTTTTGTTTTCGTTGGATTGAGTACAAAACTGTATCATGTACACAGTTCATTTCGTCAGATCTACACGTCTTAGTAGCAGTCCATCGCAATATGAATGTTTATATTAATGGGTTAGGAGTCATGGAATATATAATTTGCAAGGAAATGTGTGACGGGTGAGTGGAAAACCACCCTAATTACGTCCAGCCGAGTTTCAAGTCACCTTTTCCGTCACCCTAAATCCCCACAGTGGTGGCTAATGAGAAATAAAATTCACCACACCACACCACACCATACCATGTTAAAATTGAGAAATAAAGTTGTTGATCGAACATTTAAAACAAAACACACCGGCAGAACAAGCTTATTATTCAAGACTTTGACTACTTAGTTACATCTATCTCAGATGCAAATGATGAATTATTTCTCTATCCCCCCCCCATTTATTTGAAGTATTTAATTTGCACTTTCTGAACCTACTGATTATATCAACACATGACTTATAAACTAACTTAAATCTATAACAGACACAACATGCAACGGCCGTTAATTCAACACTGTGAAAGAGAAAACCCTAATTTCACCGATAATAAATTTATGGGAAACGCCAGGAATCTAACCCGGGACCCTTACTTAACTCAGTAGACTGATACACGCTATTGACTAAGCTAAGATGCTGTACAAATGATGAACTTGTTCAAACGGAAAATATAATACAAGCTAATGCTAACTTTAACAATCCTTTTGTCTGAAGGCAGAGATGAAACGAAGTGTTGGGAAAGGGAGGGGGTGTAAGGTGGTAATGTTACGTCAACGACTCACTGAGGAAACGGAAAGCTTCCGATGATGTGCAGGAAACATCACGTTACAATCAGCACATGCCGTCAGGAAAAAATTAATTTTACTCTGAGAGCTGTCAAACTCAAATTCACCACATTTATATGGCAAATTTGACACATGGGGCGATTGTCGACAAGGTTTCCCACCCGACCCCAGAAAATGCAACCACTGGTGAGGGTAGTGAGTTACTAATCGGTTCCTGAAGCTTGGAATGTTAGCTCTGATAAGGATTCACATTGCTCTTTTCTGAATTAAAGGAAACAACTTTCAAGCTTCAATGGAGCTGGTATGCAAATCCGTGAATTATGAGGAGGTGGACTCATTGTTACGAGAGGCACCCCCACCTCCTAGATGACGTATTGGCGCCGTGAGGCAAGTCGAGCCCGCACGTGACGTCACCGGTGGTCGTGCATGATTGTATGTTGAAGATTATTCATGACCTTAAAGGAGCAGCCCCCTACTAATTTAAATACTGCAAATTAAAAGTTAATACCTTTACCATAGGATTGGCAGCTTCATTGCGTCTGCGCGCTCGCGTGTATGTATGTATGTATGTATCCATTAACAGACGAATCAGGAAATACTTATTAAAATATTTAAACTTTTATTCTCAGCATATCAGAATGCCGATGACGATGAGATCAAGGTTCAATTCTCAGTTGTGTGTAATGAGGTGTAATGGTGTTCCTAAATGGTTTTCCACTTACCCTCCACGGTAAGTTAGCTAAACTTCCTCTAAATTCAACCTTCCTCATACATAACATATTAGCTTAATTAGTACATATGCGGTAAGACATAGTGAGACGTGTTGGTAAATTGTTTATGTTATTTTTAATTTTTGCGCAGCGTCTTATTTATTACCCACACAAATGATTAATGAGGTAGGGATAATGAAGGCAAAATGTCAAAGAAATGTACTCATATTTGTGTGTGGGGAGATTTGGAAACCATTATGGAAAAACACATTAAGTACATCCGACCGGGTTTCGAAACTCAACTTTCTCATCACCATGGCCCACCAGACTCGACGAACTTAAGATTTAGTCTACGTGCCCACCGATAGGGGTAGGTTTAAAAATAACCAGATTATTATGAAAGGTATAATTAGTTTACATTACCTTTGAGCTTAACTGAAAAGTTATCTATATTTACAAACAAACCATAATAATTCATGAATCGGTTTAAAATAAATAGTTTCCCAATTTTTCTCTATGCAATTGCGGGCATATATTTTCTAAATTCTACTGTCTTCATTGATATCCCTTTAGCATATTTATCTACGGCTAGCATGGACTGGTAGTAAAAAACGATACCCAAAAAAACTACCAAATGCTATATTTTATCTAAAGGTTAATTTCGCTCCAAAAGTATTTTACAAGCGCGTGTTGTGGTTTATTCAACAAACACACGGATAATGTATTTAAAATGATATAACACCAGTAAGGTGTAACTTCTTAACCCTACATATTCTAACAAAATGATTCACATAAATAGAACAAAAGAAGACACTAGTAATTACTATTTACAAAATTTTCCTACAAACTAATTTTGCTAGTTACGTACTGCCTGTAAAAAGAAGAAAATATAGTTAAAATATATATTTTGAATAAAGATCCAAGTTAAGTAACAAGGATTATTTATAAATACGAACATGTAAGAAAAATATAAATGTCAGAATGATTTAAGTCCATCAAATTTAACCGATGCTTCTGGCACTGAAACTCATTGGTTAAACGCTAACAAGGGGGTTGATGGCGATTCGAGAAAGTCTCCTTCAAAAAGTTGTAAAAAAAACGGGTGTTTTAATATTTGTTTCCAAATAATATGATGTCTTTTAACCTTTACATTTTATCGCCCATAAACAATAGCTAAAGGAGAACCTCTTAAATATAGACCCACATATAAACTTCTGCTCTCTTGGCTTTCTCAAAAGTGTTTTCTGACTTTTAAAACCTCAAGTGGGGATATTTTCCCCCTCACATCTACTCCTAGGAGACTATTAAACACAAGCTAGACACATAGTTAAAATGTAATTTCAAACGAAATGTTTGAGCTATTTCAAAAAAGTTTGGAAAGATTGGAAGAGCTCTTTTTCAATGTTTTGTGGAACAAAACTCGAGCTAGGCGTCTTACTACCCATCCGGACTACCCGAATATTTATTTACACTAATCATGTGAAAATAAGAATGTTAGATTTATTTTAATGTGCTCATTATTCTGAGGGGAAAGTTCAGGAAATTAATTACGGTAAGGAAATAAAACAACTTAGTAAGCCTGGTCGCAATTCAAATTCCAAAGTCTCCATGAGATAAAGCCAGGATGTATGAATATAAATGTATTTTGAAAAACACAAATTGTATGTTTAATACTAGGGCAAATATCTACATTACTACAAAATTAATCAAATTTAGACTTACTATTTAAAGGTAAATAATTGACTATCGACAAACAACAAAAGAAGTGCCCATTCTAAAGGGATTTTATTTCTGATTTTCTATCCAATCCTGTATACACTATATTATATACCTAACTCCATATACATACTTGGGCACAAATAGCACACCGGACGAACACGTGGAAAAATACGGTAGTCTTGTAATGTTTGATTTAAGTCATGAAACTAAGTCCCTGTTGAAGAGGAGGTAGTGGTTAGGATCTTGGTCGGGTGTGCTAGGCATAGTTTATCCTAATTTGGTTTTCAATTTGGATTTATCATGCTTTCTGCACGGTATTGTGCGTTTATTATTAGTAGCCTTCTTATCCTTGTTCTATAGATGAAACCGATAAATAATACTTGTGTTTAAGAGTAAAAATAATAATAATTTGGCTAGATGCGTTACCAATACAATATGATAGCGTGTTTCAAAAGAGAAAATTTGTGATAAGCCTAAAATACAACATTTGGGTCAAACAATTATTTATTAAATCAAATTAAAAGTTGGTTGCGTATCCAGTGCTGTGATCGAGTGATTGCAGAGTTGACTTCTTCCAAGAGGACCTTATTTTGCTTCCAGGCGAGGGTGTATAAAATATAACTGCCTGGCATGTGTGCAGGTAGTGGAATTGGGGTGCGTGAGGGTGGGGGAGTGGTTTGAAGATGAAGCCAGGTAGCTTTTGATTCCTAACACTAGGGTTGGAAAGAAGAAAATTTTTGAAAACACAATCTTACATTTTACTATCTAATTAGTTAACTTACAGGCATTGATAATATGCATTAAAAATGACGGCTACAGATCAAATGACTGCTCGTATGGATACGTGAAAGTAGAATTAGCAACTTCTTTAGTTGTCAGATACTTATGAAAATTAGACTGTAGCTTGTACTCGTAATGTATGATTGTGCTATTCACCTATTCCTGCGAAACTCAAGGTCAGTCTAGGAGTACGTTTGGAACAGGAGACTTCAATGCGCCGTCAGACAAGTATCTTTTCCCCCCCCCCCATTTCATTTTACTACTCGTCTAGGATATAGGCATTTATTAATCACGCTTGTGGAGGTACGAGGAAGATATAAATGAACACGAATATAATAAATGTAGTCAAATTTGCGAGGAATTAATGTGGAAAGCCATTACTGCTCAAAATATTGTCATTACACCCGACCAGAGTTCGATTCCCGACCTACCTGTCAACAGCAAACTAGAATATATGGCCCGACATCTAGTCATAGTGCCTCGAGATTAGGGTTAGTATTATATTATTACTATAACTATTTTTTTATTACTATCATCCTTACGTCATGATGCCCGTTTGGGAGTACATCAGCTAAACTCGCTTTATGGTGCGTCTGTCTCTAATGAGTTATGGTCCCGGGTTTGATCCCCACTATGGAAGAAAATAAGTTAAAACCATTTCTCTGGTCTAAATTCCACCATTATAAAAAATAGATAAAACTGTAGCAACATGCGACACCTAGTTTTAGAGGTATTTTATTTATTTAAGTTACGCGATATCCACTTTTAGAATAAAATTGTTTTTAATGGACAATAGTTAACTTTATCATAAGGTTAAATTATTATAATTTTGATAAGACTCGCTTCAGTGGCTCAATGGTCTAAGGCGTCATTATCGTGTTAGACTGGCCTACTGGTGGCAGGAAGATCGAGGTTAGAATACCGGTCGGTTCTAAAGAGAGTTTTTTTTCTCTAGATGGTTTCCCACTTTCCCTTCAAGCAAATGCGGGTATTTTATCTCTAAAATGCTTCCTTCCCTACCCCTACCCTATTAGATTAATTTATCATATTCGCGCATAAACCAGGGGTTCCCAAACTTTTTGAGACCGCGCCACTCTTCACATATCAGATTTTCCGTGCGACGCCCCTGCCTATTTAAAAAAAAGTTGCCAAAATTCGATTTGGTAAAAAAATTTAAGAAAGAAAATTGTAATGTACATTACTATCTTGTATTCTTTTAAATTTAAAATATAAAATTCTAACATAATTACAGAACTGAGAAAGAAGGAAAAAGTTAGACATGTGTTTTTTTTTGTATGATTTATTCCATTCTTTAAAATATGTACGAGTACACGTATTGAAAATGTTGCATGTTGCAATTCACTATACATTCTAAGTTTTAGTTTTTTACCTATAACCACGACGCCCCGGACCAAGACCAGCGACGCCCCAGAGCGTCACGACGCATAGTTTAGGAACTTCTGATAAAAAGATGGATCTTCTAAACACAATCAGGAGACTTGTTGATGCGCGAGAGGAATGTTTCCACCCCACACTACTATGGTTGCCCTAATGTTGATGACTACATACTCACATATATAAACACACGTGAGGAAGGGTAGAGATGACGTGAGGTTAAGGACCTGCTCCCCTAACAGCTCAACAGTGTATTTTGTTTTCTGGAGCCAACTAAAAGGGATCAGTCGTCTCAGTCACCGTTTGGCCTACGAGTTTTCTCCGAGTTTTCTTTGAAATTGAGACTGGAATGGGTTGAGATGGAATCTTGTTTGGGGTGGAGAAGGCTATGACTAAAAATAATATGTGTATTCACCCTTTCTATAAAGATACTTCGGGAGGAATATATCTCCCAGCTCAGTGACTTGTGATTATGTTTTTTTTATAAACATGGGGGGGAAAAACAGCGTAAATGTAAACTTTATAAATATTTCCAATTTTTTTTCCCCACCACATATTACTACTGCCCGCTGAATTTATTAAGGTTGGGGTGAAAGCGATACAAGAAGGGCCAGTGTTTTTTGCAGTTTTTATATAAAATAAATAAAATATTTCTATAGTAAAAACATAGTTTAATTTTCTAGATAATATGGTGATGTCAACAGTTCTTGAATATCTGCCATGAGCGTGGAGGCATGGGATTCAACGATTTTAAATGAAGATAAAATGTTGTCACTAAGTTACAAGACATCCTTGACAGATATTCAATAATTGTTGATATCACCATGTGAAGAAAATTAAACTATACGTTTGTTTTGGAGAAATATTTGATTTATTTTAACAAAAAAAACTTTGCTATAAAAAAGACTCCTTTTTCACACATTTTATCAATTAAGATTGTGTAATACGTTGAGTGACAACACTTTCATTAAAAATGAGAAAGATCGTACAATTTAATAATTATCTTTCTATTTGATTAGCATTTATTAATTTTTTAATAAAGTTAACTTGAAGACCTTTTTAGATTGCTATTAGTTTAGACCAATTTCATTAGAAAATACAAACTATTTTTGCTAAAATTGATTAAAAAAAATTACTATTATATTATTAATATTTTATGGGTATTTATAATATATATCTAACGCGACAGCTGAAGATAATGATAATGTATGAATACGTGTAGGTAGATCAATTAACTTTTCTAATAGTCAAATAAGGTATTCTTTAAATTAAAATTAGATTGGAAGGAGAGGTATTTAAAAAAATGATAAAACACTTTAATACTATGGATTAATCGCGCCTCTCTTTTTGGGCGTCAATTGTTACACTAAGGAATCAATCACCCCGCTTTGGGCGTCGATTGAAACACTACGGATTAATTCCTTGATATAATAATGCTGTGATGATGTACAGGTTGTCTATAGCTCCGTGATCGAGCGCCTATCATCACTGTACGGAAAATATACTGTTTAGTCAGCTGTTTATAGCTCCGTGTTCGAGCACTAATTAAATCGGTATATTAATAAAATTGAAGAAAGATAACGATTGATGGCTGTTTATTCACACACGGTTTATTTAAATGACACCTGTTAATTACGTATACATATTTCAATTAAATGTTTTATATCACTGCATACTTGTGATATTGATGTGACTTATATTATACTGTGTTAGACTGACTTGTGCGTGAGCGAGATCTCGGTGTAGATGTTTGGATCCCGGAGATGCCTTAAACATACGCACAACGGTTTATGTATGACATACCTCCTACCCCTTGCCTTTTTTCTCCCCTCATCTGCAGTGTAAAATCTAACTAATAGAAAGAGTCCTGGCGACAGGTTTCGTGAAGGCTAGCTTCTTATTGGTATAGAGAAATGGCGTCTTCTGCCAAATACTATGAAG
>CABFVX010001794.1:27212-69720 GCA_902151425.1 Timema shepardi
AAAAAAAAAAGCCTCCATTGTGGTGGGGGGGGGGGGGATAGAGAGAACAACAACATTAAATTGTGGTTAAGTGAATCTATTCTAAGCGGTGTATGCTATTAGAAAAACCAAAATAACACATTCTTATTATAATTCCCTCTTTTAATTATTTTGATTCACACAATAAAGGCGTTATTAGCACCTGAAACTAGACTTCTTTATAGTGACCTTTGATCACATATACTCCCGTTTTCCACCTGATAACCAATAAACTTCGACATCTCATAAATCTGAACCAACCAAATTACCAAATGTTAATAACTAATAGTATTGAAATATTCAATGAAAGAAAAGTGAGGGTGAATTTTAAGATGTGCATAGTACTTAGTCGACAAGGAAAATGAAGGTGGATTTTAACGAGAGCTATTATTATTAGCATTGCGAGAGATTCTAAGCCCACGATGGGTTTTTTTTTGCACCACGTCTTATTACCCGTTCGGGCTATATACACTTATGGCTAATTTGGTGCTGACTGACAGCTCACAGCTGACTTCTGACGGTCAACATTTAGGTGTATACCTAAATTTTGACCTTCAGAAATGACAGCTGCTAACCACATGTTTTTGCAGATCATATGGTTCTGTGTAGGGATACATAATTTGGTCTGGTAACTTTTCAAAGCTGCCAGTCAGCACCAAAGAAGTCATGGGGCTACTGTATGTACGCTACTAGTTGAGAGATGAAAAAGGTTGAATTTTTAGAGCACGTATAACTGCATTTGCGTGGAGAGAGAGTGGAAGACTATTTTGTAAAAAACATCCTCAGTACACACGACCTAGATTCGAACCTTGATCTCACCGTCTAGTCTATTGTTAGAATGACGCCTTAGATCATGCGGTCACTGAAAGACACCCTGCTGAAGTATGTCCCAAGATATTAAGGAAACATTATTATTATCAGCACCACGTCTTACTACCCGTTCGGTTTGTACGCACTTACGCTAATGTGTAATGGTAGGGTGATTGTGAGATGAAATGGAGGACCTAAAGTTTAACTTGGGATCCGAACCAAGGTGGAGGCCTGGCATTCCACACATTCACAAGTTCTGATTAATACACGTCTTGTCGGAGGTAAAGGAAGGGTTTGGCAATCAGATAAATCTGTGCCGGGAGCGAGGATTGAACCCCGGACCCCCAACACAGAAAGTCTTGACACCTTACCCCTATACCACCAGGTCACCTATTAAGGAAACAAATAACTCCAGAAAACTTAATAGAGGATCGAACCTTGGGGTACCGGATCACACTTTCATTTTCATCTCCCAACGAGTTCACCCAGTTGGGTTTCTTCAATGGGAAAAGGCGTCGTTGGTCCACTCCCTCCCCCCTTTGCCGCCGATACGTAACTGTCAACGCGAGGTCAGCTCTAGAACTGAATTGGAACTCGGCATCAGCAATGGGGACGCAGCCAAAAATTCCCTCGGCAATCGTCGCAACAATCGGAGAAAAAAAGTTTCGTCATCGGGTCTCGCGGACGATCGCACGATGGGATTGTGTGGTTTTTTTGTTTGTTTTTTACTAATATAGTTCGTGTCACTTCACACCCGGGGGGAGACGCACAACACTCGGACTCGAATAGAAAAGCATTAGTCTCTACATATAAACTCGTCTATCTATGATGTCACGGGAATTATATCAGGTCAATTATGTCGAGAAATGGCTGGAACTTTCGAGACGAGTCTCTCTGGCTGCGATCGACGCGCGCGCGCGCGAAGACAAATGTTTTAGTGTCAAGCATGGTCGAGTGATTGAAAGATATGGCCTTCAGAATACTCGTGCCATCCTGTGTGCTGGGGTGTAAGATAACTTACTAATGAGAGAAAGAAGACTTGTCCGCGTTTCTAGATTAGTACAATACCTGACATTTGCTTTGTATGTTTAATATCGAGTATTTTGTCATTTTGAGTTAACGTGTTTAAAAAAAATGTTCACGAAAAATAGTATAGTTTTGTTTTCTAATTCATACTTTCAACAGACTGGTAACAGCTTCTTAAACCTTTATAGGGCAAAACACCTATGAAAAGAATTCCAATTCAAATTTCTATTTGTTATTTTAGAGGTAAGCGTAGTAAAATAACCCAACTTTTTTTTTACGCATAAGCATTAATTTCATTATTAATTAGGAATGAGACAGATTGAATTTAGAGGTAGTGTGCCCACATTTGTAAGGAGGAAAAGTGGAAAACAATTTAGTAAAAACACTCTCAGTACACTCGACTGGGATTCAAACCCCAATCTCCTGGTCACCGACAGTCTAGCCTATTGCGAGAGCGACGCCTTAGACCATACGGTCCCCAAAGGAAGTTATTTAGTGGGTTTTTTTAAATATAAAATTCAAGGTGGAGAAATTATTTTCCGCCTATAGTGGTTTGATTTGGTTCTGTGTTACTAAAACAACCTCTTTAGCGCGACAATCGATAAGAACACCTTTTATTGTCTTTCTTGAAGTTAGTCAGTTTGGAGGGAGGTGTATTATCCCGAAACATGTTCTCCCTGAAATGGTGGACGCAATTTTATTATTAAACTGTAAAGGGTTAAGCAAAGGGGTAGAGTTGAAGAAGAAAACTCAAAAGTAAATATATCCGTAATAGCATTTAGAGAAGGTCGGAAAACAAATGAGGGAAATCAATCTTGGTGCACTCGGCAGAGACTCAAACCCTGATCTTCCGAACCAAGACGACCGATTGCAGAGTGGGTCAACACCTTAAACTGAGCGTTCACCAGTGAGGATCGTGGATAAAATGGCCATGCCTAGTATTTAAAATCATGAGTCAGTTCTGAACAGATTAATAGAACAAGATGTTCTAATTAATCATCATAAACGTCATCGTACGACCGTTGTAATTCACATTCGGCTTGACTAATTGATATTTCACCAGACAAAAAGAAAATAAACCGTAATGAATCTAGCACCTCAAGAATGTGTCTTCCTGTCCGACAGTCGACGCCAAGGTGTTGAGAAAAACTGGGCCTTCGCGAGGTTCATTAATGGTTTGAGCAGGACCCCCCTCCCTCTCCGTCACATGACCGGAAACGTTGTGTCGGACTCCGAGAAAACGGCCCACGTCGCGGCGAGGAGGTTGGACGCATCAGAATGTCTTGTTGGGTCTGTTCCAAGTGTGAGGGACTCTGGTCTGGCTGGACGAACGTCAAGTTGCCAGTATGCCGGGGGTTTTGTGAGAGAAAGTCACTTCCAAACCTTTTCTAACAGGGTTGCCACTATTTTTATTACTATAAACTTCCCTGGGTTTTCCAGGTTTTCCAGGTTTTCCGGATTTCCAGACCTGGAACTTGCGAATACTCCCTCTGTTATTGTAGACCCTGATTTTATAGGAGGCCCACTTTCGACCACCGGCATTGATTGAAAGTCACTAAAATTCGGTATTTAAAAAAAAAGTGTTATTTGATTTATTAATTATAAGGGTCATCTAAAAAGTTATAAAAACTTACACTTTATATTACTTGTGGATGACTTTATTTTCTCTTTACAGTAATAATTAAACGTGCTAATTATGTAAATACAAATTATTGTAATTTTTTTATCCCGACGCTGTGTAAACATGAGTTTCTAGTTTTCAAATAGTGGACTTCCTATTAAAATCGGACTGTTGATAGCCTACATCTTTCTCAAAATTAATAAATAAATCATGCAATATATGTGGTTTTTTTTTGCATGATATGTTTATTATTATTTACTAATTAATGTCACAAACTCGTATTTGAGCCGTAGAGGGTACGAAAGCTTTCCCACGCCTAAATACCTTTTCCACCAAAGTAAGCCTAAGCTTTAAGGTTGTTCAAGCGATGTTTTGACTATTTTTAGCATTTTTTAAATAGGAAACCAATTTGTGCTCTCTTGATTAATACATTTTGGTTTTAAAATTAACATTCTTAACATATTTACCACTGTAAAAACAACTACAATAAACATACTGAAAAAAAAATAGTTTACCAATGTAAATGTTGAGGAAGGCACCCTACAATTTTTATCTTAAAACAAGAGTTCATTCAATCATTTAGAACTCTATGGTAACACAACAACAAAAATAAAATGTTAAAAATAGTATACATATTACTTGAACACCCTTAAAATAAATTATTTAAAAAACTAAATTAGTTCTTAGCAAAAAAAAGAGTGAAAATTCTATATGCGTTTTTGAAAATACAGGTAGGATTAAAACTAAGAATTTATTTGCGTACTGGCAGCAAAAAACCCACGGACAGTTGCTAGCCCGTGGACCACCGGTTGAGAAACAATACTCCTCGCATGCCGACGGTCTTCATGATTGACGAGCCACCAGTTCAGAAAACACAATCAAACCGTTCGTTCTTGGCTCAAGAATTTTAATCTTCATTGTAATAACAATTTTGTCCTTGTCCCAGATTGACAAAAATGTATATTTAAATATGTTTAGGCCTACGTTGATTATTTATTAATACGGTGTCCGCATGGTCTAAGGGGTACTTATCGTTATATAATAGACTTCCAATGACCGGGTAGATCGGGGTTCTAATCCTGGTCTGATATATTGAAGGGGGGGGGGGTTCTTCTAAATGTTTAGGTTCTTCTAAATGTTTTTCCATTGTCTCTCCAAGTAAATGCGGGTACACGTTTTTATAAACTCAACCCTAGTCATCCTTAACGTAATTAGTACATATGTGTATACCTACATCCAGAAACCTCCTCGATGGCGTAGTTGACTAACGAGCTTGTCGTGTTGAGCTCGACCGCCGAGGAAGGGGAGATCGAGGTTCGAATCTCAGCTTTTTTTTTCTAAATTGTTTACCTCCCACCATCCACGTAAATGAGGATGCATTACCTCAAAATTCTTAAGTTCCTAATTAGTGTAAATATTTGAATATCCCGGATGGCTAATAAAGAGGATATTCCCAAAAACAACAAAACTGGCGAATGTTGATATTTATTAGAAAGTCTCCCTTTATCGCCCTGCCCTCTTAGTGGTGATCAAGGCCATAAGGCAAGAAGAGGATGAGCAGCGGAGTTTAGGATGGGGGCCCTCATGACACACATAACATGAAGCCCATCCCATTTCTTTACCCTTAACCTCACCGCAACACATTGTCTCACCCTGCACACACCATGTCGCGACGTTGTAATAACAGTGATTAGAAAGACTCTACACTTTTACAAGGGACCGAAGAGAACCGCAGGACCAAGCAGCGAGAGGAAGAAGAAGAAAAAACTGTCGCCAACAATACTGAGGGGGAAAGGGGGAGGGGATGGACTTTGATAGAAACCACACACACGCAAACACGCACACAAGAAGAACTGAAACGTTGTTGGGGTAAGCATGGAACACAGTCGAGCCCCGAGCTGGAGTAAGGAACTTTTTTGACGGTTATAAAAGGATTTTTTTTAGCACCGATCGGGTTATACGTTTATATACTTATACTAGTATGGCTTTAGGTATTATAAAAGTTATATATAGAGGACGTGTACAAGCATTTGCGTGGAGGGAGAGTGTAAAACAATTTTGGAAAAAATACTACCCTTAAGTGAATCCAACCGAGATTCTAACCTTGATCTCCCCGTCATCATCAGTCTAGTTCAACACTATAGTATCGCGCTATAATATGCGGTCAACGAAGTGGGTATATAAACGTTACTAAAATAATTTTGATATATAATGATAGATTAAATGGCCACGCTATTATATTGATTTTGTTAGTTACAGTAATAGCCGAATTTAAATATAATATTCTTTAAATTGAAAAATTATATTTGGTCCTGGGTTCGATTGGCATATCCAGGTGTAATTTTTCACTTTAAAGAATATGGAATTTTGGTATATGTATATGAAAAGTCATGTGCCACTTTTGATAGATAATATAGTAGGTTTTTTATTATCAAAGTTAACCACAAAATAATATTGTATTTAAATGCATTGTCTTTTCTAAAAGTTCTTTCCTACCCAAATCCTAGTAAAGATATTTTATTTTGTATGCGTGTACATCATTACATGAACTTTGTGGCTATTGTTTTTGACAGAGGGTGTCAATGTTGACAGCTGCAAACCAAATACAGCTAACTCTTGAATGTCGGACACTCCGAAATTTGTTTTTAGTATTATTTAAAAGATTAATAATTGCGCAGATATGCATATTTTTTTAACAATAAGAGGACTAAAAATAAAATTGTATTATTAATTTGTATTAATGAAAATTATACTCTTTAATGTATTTATTTTAATTTCACGTGTTGATGTATTAAGAAAATTCCCGTCATGGCCATAGCTATGAGTTAACCAGCCTCGTCGTATAGTGGCCAGAGGCTTTGACTTCTAACCTTGATGCCTCAGGTTCTATTATTATTATTATTATTATTATTATTATTAGCACCGCGTCTTACTACCCGTTCGGGTTATACGCACTTACGCTAATGTGTAATGGTAGGGTGATTGTGAGATGAAATGGAGGACCTACAGTTTAACGTGGAATCCGAACCACGGTGGAGGCCTGGCGTTCCCCACATTCACAAGATGTCTTGTCAGAGGTGAAGGAAGGGTTTGGTAATCAGATAAATCTGTGCCGGGACCGAGGATTGAACCCCGGACCCCCAGCACAGAAGTCTGACACCTTACCCCTTAGACCACCAGGTCACCGCCTCAGGTTCGATTCCCTGTTAGTATAGGGGGATTTTTCTCGAAAGGGGAGTATTTATCACGCTCCCCAGGATTTGGATGATTAGACTTAAGTTAGATTACGACCTTCATTGTCACCAGCCCATCATATTCCCTATCATCATACCCTCATTACATTGGTAGTCTTCACGGAAAATATGTACGATTAGGACATTCGGGAATCCCCTGGTCAACGGTACATTAGTACTAGCTAAGCGTTCCACTAACTGGGCTACAGAATTATGTAATTCAGACACAACATTATTATTATTATTTTGTTAATGGAGTAAAAGGAACCCGTTTATATATATAAAAAAAAATATTCAATACACCCTGCTAAAGATTTGAACCTCAAACCTCCCCAATCCAGACTAGGGGAGCCTGTCACAGCCAACGTGACCCCCTATGAAGGTGATACAATGTTAAATAAATACAACTAGAGTAATATACGTCAAACTGAAACGAATAAATCTAGTAAGAAATGTTCAATATTTAAATTTCAACCTTAGATTTTTTTAAGCTAGTAAAGTAAATGTTTATCGAACCTTTATTGTGTTTCGGGAGACGCCCCGAACTGCAGTCATGGCAGGTGGAAGGGTGGAGAGAGGGTCTTATACTAAGATTTGTAGCGTGGATGGTATCTTTCCCCGGGCGGACAGACCCCTTACCTTCTTCTACAGAACACCAAACTCTGAATTTGTTATTCCTGACAAGAAAAACAGAACGGGGAAGGGATGAGGGCTGACAAAAAATATATATATACGAGGGAGGTCAATGTAAACTGGATAAGGGTAGGTCATGGTGTAAAACGCCTCACAAAACTTCTTTTATCTTTTCTTTTATGTCGTAGCACGAGGCATCGTAAATAAACTGATAGTAAAAAAAAAACTTTTTACAAAGAATCAACTTCATGTACTACGTTGAATAGTATAGGCTCTTTTTCTTTTGTTACTCGTGTCTTACTACCCATCCGGGATATCTACATATAATAGGGTAGGGATTAGAAAAGAAATATACCCGCATTTTGGGTAGAAGTTTATTGTAAAACAATCGGGAGGGACGTAGAAGGGGTGGGGGGCTCGGTACAACAGGCCGGGTTTAAGGTGGTATAGAAGATAAAGAGAGTTCGTATTTTTTTAACAAAACAATTTTAAGCCAAAATAAATTTTAAAATCATGCAGTATCCACGTTAAGTTTAATTTTCTTCACAAAGATATCCCAAAAGGACCTTAATATCCGTCTGTAATAGATTACGTGGAATTTGACCGGGACTTTTTCTATCTAATAGAAAAGTTTATGGTCAAATGAATTATGTTCATATTCAAATATTCGAGAAATGTTGCTATTACTTTGTGTAGATAACTAAACTCAACGTATTTACCAAAACAGTATTTTATTTATTTTTGGCCAAAATGTGTTTAGTTATAAAAATGATTGCAAGAATATTAACTTTACTTGCTTCGGTGGCTAAATGGTCTAAGGCATCACCTTGGAACAGAATGAATCAAAATAAATATTTACTTGTATACCGGTATGTTTTGTTTTGACACCGCATAACCTGTTCAGGTTGTACGCATATGTACTAATTACGCTAATGAGCTAGGGATAAGGAAGGTGGAATTTAGAGGATGTGTACGCACATTTGCGTGGAGGGTGACTAGAAAACCATGTTGGGAAAAACTATCCTCTTTACACCCAACCGGGATTCGAGCCCCAATCCACCTATCATTGGCGGTTTAGTTTAAACATCAGAGTGAGGGATTAGGTCATTCGGCGACTGAAGCCGGTTACACGAGTGATGATCCACGATAAACCAAAAAGGGCCGTTCCTTTACAAAATTTAAAGGATGAGCCTAACCACACGACGCAAATGTTCTCAACAAGACATATCCATCAACCACATCGTGGGGACACATCTCATGGCTCAAACTCATCAAAAGGTCACTGGGACAGTTGTGTCCCTCAACGTCCCAAGAACCGGGCAAGTTTCCTCCCTGAGGGGAAAAAAAATAAAAGTTGCTGTCTTGAGCTTTCGAGATTTCCCCTCCCATCTTCTGGATAATTAGTTATACATGGGAACCTCACGACAGACACACACACAGAATAGGGATCGCATCTTCCTGGATCATGGGGTAGAGTCTCACGGGGGATGAAGACACATCCGGCGGTATGAGGGGGGTGAGAACGCAGCTGCCACAAGGGTGAAACCCCCCAAAAAAACTAAAATAGCGTTAACTCCCAAGATAATTTTAATTGTTTTTATTCTATTTTATTTTGAGAACTTAAACGTACACTTTTTGAACAGACTGATTAAATCAGTACACAGCTTACTAACAACTTAACTACAAAACAAACAAAATACCCGATCTACTGGACGTCAATCCATCAATGTGAACGGGGAGGCCCGGATGTCCTGATTGCAATGTTGGCAGACGGTTTGAAATAATTCGTTGGAGACCAACGGCTGAGATTTTTGACTGATTGGTTTACTACTATTGGACGTGCTGACCTAAATATCTGTTCCGCGTTGACCTGTGTCAACTGGAGTTAAGGTTAATTAAGATTGCCATCAGAAGCCGCGAGACACGTTCAATAACTACACCCTGTTTATGGGAGGAAATAATGTCTGAGAGGCCCTTTTCTCTGTCAGAATTATATTATATAGTAGGATTTTGGTAGTAAAAAAGGACCTTCCAGACTATATAGTAGAATTCTGTCAGGGAAAAAGGCCTTTAAGGTATTTCATTTTACCATAAACCGGGGATAACATCCCTTGACTCTTCATGCGCCGCAAAGAGATAGATGACGGACGGTTTCTTCTGTGCGAGTCAGTCCTTCCATCGCCCATGAAAAGAGAAGTTCCGCCCTAAACCACCAACATGTCATGTGCGATTTACAAGATTTCACGACGTTGCTGTCACAAGGGTTGTACAGAATGCGTCTTTATTTATGTACACTTGTGTGTCGGATATAATTACGGGAATAGGATTAAGAGGGTGAATTTTAGCACCAAAGGAGTATTCCTGAGCGTATTCAGAGTCATCTCGAATAGTTTTTTGACTTAACTTTGTAACTATTGATTTAATCACCCCGCGTTGGGCACTGATTGTTACACTATTGAATCAATCACCCCGCTTTGGGCGTCGATTGAAACACTACGGATTAATTCCCTGATATAATAATTCTGTGATGATGTTTAGGTTGTCTATAGCTCCGTGGTCGAGCGCCTATCATCACTATACGGAAAAGATACCATTTAACCAACTGTCTTAGAGCTCCGTGGTCGAGCACTAATTAGAACGGTATAATTAATAAATGTAAGAAAGAGAACCGTTGATGGCTGTTTATTCACACACGGTGTATTTAAATGACATCTGATAATTACTTATACATACTCCAATTAAATGATTTACATCAATGCACACTTGTGATATTAATGTAAGTTATTTTATACTGTGTTGGACTGTGACTGCGTTGTGCGTGTCTTGTGTGTGGATGTTTGGCTTCCGCTCTGTGTAGCTTGGCTGATACGCACAAACGGTTTATATATGACATGCCCCTTGAATCTTTCTCCCTTCGTCAACAGTGTAAAAACTAACTAATAGAAACAGGTGTTGTGAAGGCTAGCTTCTTATTGGTATAGGGAATTGGCGTCTTTGCCAAATACTGCGTAGTTGTTCCTTTAACAGGAAAGATGGTATAAAAATATATATTTTAAAGGTGAAATCCTTTTACCATTATTTCTGAGAAGCGCGTGTTTCTTCATGGATGAATCTTAAAAGGATACTCTACATATAATACTTTATACTAAAGAATACATAAATAAGTAGGCCTGAACCAAGTTTATTCAGAGACTCCTTCTATAGTACTCCCTCCATAGTAAACTAAGTTTATTCAGAGACTCCTTCTATAGTACACTAAGTTTATTCAGATACTCCTTCTATAGTACACCAAGTTTATTATGAGTACACAAACATTATTTAGGGAATCCTACCATAAAACACCAAGCTCACTAAGAGTACACTAAAATTATTGAGATAATCCTACACTTGAATACCAAATATATTTATCCAGAGCGTTGTTTCCCATATTCTCGTTTCCAATCAAACTTTGGTACAGTGCCTTGATTATTTTCCCCCTCCACTCGTTCTCTAGGTTAAATAGTAAGACGATGATTCTCAATACTGTTACTAGAAAAATTGACGAGAAAAAACAAATTGTATTAGAGTAGTTTAGAAATGTCAAGTTTGATTAGCGACCTAGCTTCTATGAACACTCCTTTTTTAAAACAGAAGTATGTATAAAGCAGATGGTTTATTTCGAAGTGAAGTGGGACAAGGGAAGGAAGATAAGAAGTGTGGGGAGAAAGTAAAGAACCAAACAATAAGTAAGTGGATGAAAAGTAGAAAGAGAGATGAGGAGAAGGAAACTTTGTAGTTGGGGATTATCCTGGATATAAGTCCCCCCCACCCCCACCTCCTTTTGGTTGCGTGCTATCCGTTCATGTGGAGTAATCCGCGAGAACGTCCCGAACAAGATCCAGCTGTGGACACTGAAACACAACAGGAGTTGCTGTTCCGAGGACCACAACGAGGCAAACAAATATGTTTCATCGAATACGCTTTAGAATGGATAAGGAGGGTATTAAGGGCCATCCATAAACCACGTTACGTTTTTCCTTACCCTTTTTTGAACTCCCCCCCGCCCCCGCCCCCCGTTGCCCTTTTTAACACCACGTAAACGTTTAACGCTCCTCCCTCCAAACAGTATTACGTATTATTTCACATCAAGAGTGAATGTAATTATTTCATAGATTATTATTATTATTAGCACCGCGTCTTACTGAGATTTAATACTACTTTCAGTTATCTCTAATTAAGTTTATCAACGGTGAAAACATGAACAATAATATCTATTTTTTATCATTATGTTTTACTAATTGTTCAGGTTAAACGCACATATGATAATTAATCTAATTAGGTAGGGATGAGGAAGGAAGCATTATGTAATCTACTAGCGTTTGCATGGAAGGAGAGTGGAAAACCATCTCCATAAATTCAGCAGGTCAGTCTAATACGACAGTTGAGCCTTAGAGCATTCAGCCACAAAACGGGTGGCACGATGTTAAATAGGTGAATCGTGTCACTTGTTTGGATTTGACATGAAAAGGCACTGAATGGGGACCATAGTAACTCATCGAGTTGACGATACGTGGAATGGTTGTTTCTTGAAATATCACCTTCCTTCTTCTTTTTTTTTTACCCGAGCAGGAGCGTCAGTTATCCCACAGGAGGAAGATGTTCTGAAGGAAGGCGTGCGTCATCCCTAAGGAGACACGTTAAGTCTCTCTTGAGAGTTGCTCAGCGGCAGCTGTCAGTTGGTTGCCATGGTGACGGCCCTCAAGTCAGCACGCGAGTAGATTATAGAAAACCCACCACTACACCACCTGCTGAATATTACTCAAGACTTACGGAGTAGTTCAAATAATATTATTATTAGCACCGCGTCTTACTACCCGTTCGGGTTGTGCGCACTTGCGCTAATGTGTAATAGCAGGGTGATTGTGAGATGAAATGGAGGACCTACAGTTTAACGCGGAATCCGAACCACAGTGGAGGCCTGGCATTCCCCACATTCACAAGTTGTGATTAATACACTTCTTGTCAGAGGTGAAGGAAGGGTATTGGTAATCAGATAAATCTGTGCCGGGACCGAGGATTGAACCCCGGACCCCAGCACAAAAGCCCGAAACCTTACCCCTAGACCACCAGGTCACCTTTTCGAATAATAACTATTCCCTTCTTTTTATCTGTTCTTCAAGTAACAGATTAGTTTTTCAGGCTCTTGACGATTCTTAAATTCGGGTGGAAGAAGAGTGTTTTGAAGTTTTTTCAACAATTTTTTTAGCCAAAATAAAATTAATAAAATTTACGTTTAGTAGATATGTTTAATATAATTTTCTTCACACATTATGGCAGCGATTTTTTTTAAGCTTTTTTCAACTCACAGCACACTGAACAAGCCGTTAAAATTGTCATTGCACACCATCAGTTTATTAAGGATTGAGTTTTTCATTAAAAAGCTAATATTAAAATTGCGTTTAAAAGTTCAATAGCTTAAGTTCTAGAAATTCAAAAATAATGTTGATCATAGATATAAAAAGATTTTCATTTTTCCTCAAATTTTTTCTTGCTTCTTTTTGTACCTTCTCCCAAACTCACATACGCTGACACTTCGCGGTACACCAGTTGTAAAATGTTGCGGTAAGGTCTAATCTCAACAGTTGTTGGAGATTTGTTATGAAGAAAGTGGGATTTGTACATACACTTTTTAAATAAAATAAATAGTTCTGGTCAAATTTGTTGATGACCACATATGACAAATATTCAAGAATTGATAAGATTAACTATGCGTAGAAAATTAAATAAAATGTATCTAGGCCTACTTTATTTCTTTTGACAAATAGAGTTTGTTGCTATAAATTTGTTAAATACAGACTTGAATTCGCGTTAAAGTTGAAGGGGACGCGAGAAAAGGTCAGTGTTTTTGCATTTTTATAGTAAAACTTTATTTTGGTTAAAAGAAATAAAATATTTCTCCAGTAGAAACATAAAGAGTTTAATTTTCTTCTATGTTTATATCAACAATTGTTTATATTCATGAAAGATATTCAACAAATGTTGATATAAACATTAGAATAAAATTGAATTCTATATTTCTACTGGAGCAATATTTTATTTACTACTTTGAAAAAAAAAATTACTGTAAAAACACTGGCGTTTTCTCGCGTGACCTACACTCCAACCTTAACATTTTATTATCAGGTAGGTAGGTGACATGGTGGTCTAGGGGTAAGGTGTCAGACTTCTGTGCTGGAGTCCGGGGTTCAATCCTCGGTCCCAGCACAGATTTATCTGATTTCCAAACCCTTCCTTCACCTCTGACAAGACATCTTGTGAATGTGGGGAATGCCAGGCCTCCACCGTGGTTCGGATTCCACGCAATCACCCTACCATTACATATTAGCGTAAGTGCGTATAACCCGAACGGGTAGTAAGACGCGGTGCTAATAATAATAATAATAATAATAATATTATCAGGTGCACAAGCAGGGTCGATTGCGAGGGTAAGGAATCCCGACCCTAGAACACAGGGGTTAGATCTTGACACTGGAGGGGGAAACGGGGGGGTGGGGGGAGATTTCTCCCCAATGGTTTCATAATCCTTTTTCTTTCTGAGTGAATGCCGGTGCGTTTCATCACCAAGATATATAGTTTAGATCGCCGATAGTCCGGTCTGGCACTATAAGGTAGATACAGCCCGTCAAAATAAAAAGTTTCTTCGTAAGTCACATCAAAACACCCGACTTTCACCGCTTTTATTACAATCTCGCACCTGTTCCAATAGATGGTATCGAAACCATCTCTGTGAACAATCAAAAAAACAAAACTATGTTACCCTCGGTGGTTCAAATTCGAGACCATTTTTTAGACGCTATTAATCTACAGTAGCACCGAACATAAGACAACCTCCTTTACAACAAAAAACAACAAATAGGTAACCCTATTTTATTATGTAATCTCTTATCTTCAACTTGTGAACCATAACAATGCCCCCTTCTCCAAGGGAAAATGTCGAAATATCTTGACTTGAATAGCAGCAACCTTAACGAAAGATTGCCCTTTTACCCTACAAACTAAAAAAAAACGGGGGTAGGGTAGGGTGGCGCGTTTTAGGAATGAAAAACCTAACCAGGAGTTCACATTAATTTTTTAACAAAATGTAGGCCTCATAAATAATTCAATATGTGTTATTGTTATAAAGTCGGCTATTCAAAGCTTTCTACTTTTGATTTGTTTTCGAAATGGGTTGGCGTGAACAACGAAAAAAAAAAGGCCTAATATGACCTTTATTCGACCTTTATACATCGTAGCATTCATAATAATAAAAACAAAAGCGCTAAACTTTGTTAGATCTAAATGGAGAATAGGGGAACTATTTTATTCTTTCAACGAATCACCCATTTTTACGCGGAAACTATTTTAAAGCTGAATATAGTAAAGAGACCGCTAAAATGTGATTTATTTGTTTTCCAAAATAAGATATTGTGTTAGAAAATGAAAACAGTAAAACCGCATGAGGGTGAGTTTGGGTGAAAAGAGTTCTAAGGGCGTAGGAAAGGGTGTCATATTTAATGGAGGTTCTTTGAACCGAACAGTTGGGTTTTTTTTTTAATGAATGTTTCTAGAGCTCGTAAACTTTACTTTGATGTTCTTAAGTTTACTTGGGGAGATATGTAACAGTGAGGAAGAAATGGCCATATTTTGTTGTTTATTTTTAAGTTAGATACAAGGGTTTCAAACGACGACATCTGAGCCGCAGGGATAAAGAGGGCAACTTAGAGAGATTTTCCCCACATTTGCACTTAGAGATGATAGATTTGGGGAGAGAGCATTAAAAATCAAATTAGGAATAGTTCCACTAAAGCACCTGACCGAGTTGTGATTCATGAAACGCGATGAAAAAAAACACACTGGACATTCATATTGTTTTCCCACCGCATCTTACTACTCGTCCGGGCTATTCGTATTTAGATACGTTAGTGAGATAGGTATGAGGAAGATGTAAGTGGTTCCCAAACTGTGGTAAGCGTACCACCAGTGGCGTGTACACTGGTACACCGTGAGAAATCAAACACAACAAGAAACTTAAAGTTGGAAAAGATAGTGAGGCCTCATCAAAGAGCATATAAATATATTGCAGCCAAGTCTGGCCAAAAGTAAAACAGATTTAACTAGTGGTTGTAGGAGTGTCACCACTGTTTCAAACTCAGACATTCAGTGCAGCCACGGAGGCTGTGTTATTAGATCCCTGGGCATCATTAAAAATGTAAAATATTCAGCATTATCTTGGTGGAATTCCAAATTACGGAAATTATTGGGAATTGGGATGGTACGCCATTCAAAAAACTTGAGAGCTACTGATTTTGAGGACAGCTACCCGAATTTGTGTGGAGGGAGAGCGGGAAACCATCAAGGAAAAAACTCTGTCAGTACACCATGATTCGAGTCCCAAATCTCTTTGTCAACGACGAGCCTGGCTTTTATCAGTCCGCGCTCCTACCAGGGAGGATGAACTCCATGTCAACGACGACCAAGAGCTTGAACCGTCCGGCGATAAATAAAATACCACGTTCTTCAATTTGTATTTGAATCGCTCACGTTTTTATGAAACGTAACTTCATGCAAGCGTGTGTCACATGAGCTTGATTACTAACTTGTTTTAGCTAATAGCCAGCAAATTTAGACGAGCTGTTTAACATGTGCCTCTGAATCATAATGGCCCATCCTACGGCCGATTAACCGATAAATTAAATACACGATTACGCTCAACCCATAAAAAGTATAAAAGTACGGTTTCCTGCATTCTTCAGCTAAAAACAGCGAAATTAAGAGATCGGTTTAACATTTATTTTCATTTCAAAAGATTTATTTCTTTCAATTTGGTAGAAATTAAAAAAATATAGTTAAAAGGTTTCATTGGTCTCAAGTCTAAGTATAATAGAAAATGCTCACCCCGATACGACGTATGGTTCGAACTAAGTGCTAGAATAGTAAAGCATAAATTCCTAAACGCCAGAAATCCAATGAGTTTAAAATGTTGCTAGCTGGAGCTGTTCGGCAGTAGGAGAACAAACAAGGGAGGAGGAACACACATCTGAGATGGCAATTTGTGACCCCCCACCTTTCTATTAAATCACATAAATGGATTCACAAGGATACAATCTTTACTTCCTTACTACTAGTAGTTACTTTTTATTTCACGGTCATTTAGGTGAGCAACCGAAACATGGTGAGTTTTCTAACTATTCAAATTGGAAAATGTAAACTTTAAAATTATATTTACAATTCTATGAATGAGCATCACGCATAGAGCAGAAACTTGGACTCTCAGGAAGACGGAAAAGAGATTTTTGAAGAGTTTTGAGAAACTGGGTCGGACATATCCTTAAGAGGAATTGACTACTGCGCGACGTCATAGAAGAAAGAGGAACTTATGAAGGAGCAGGATTAAAATATTAGATAACTTGAAGAAAATAAGAAAATTTTGTGAGTTGAAGGCGTAGGCAGAGGACAGGGCGCATTGGCGGTTCAAGTTCACTGACAAAAGGAATGGACCCGTCATAAGACAGAACTCATAATAATTTTGATTTTAATTTCCTTTATTATAGTGCTGGAGGTGACCTGGTGGTCTAGGGATAAGGTGTCAGACTTCTGTGCTGGGGTCCGGGGTTCAATCCTTGTATCCGGCACAGATTTATCTGATTACCAAACCCTTCCTTCACCTCTGATAAGACGTGTATTAATCACAACTTGTGAATGTGGGGAATGCCAGGCCTCCACCGTGGTTCGGATTCCACGTTAAACTGTAGGTCCTCCATTTCATCTCACAATCACCCTACCATTACACATTAACGTGTGTATAGACCGAACGGGTAGTAAGACGCGGTGCTAATAATAATAATAATAATAATAATAATAGGGTAATATAAAATAGTTAAGTATTTATTCCAGTAAACGCTAAACTCTTGTATTACTACCCGTTTTATAAATATCTAACCTAAGCGTAACATTTGAAAGGTCTTTGTTAGTGAATTAATTATACCTTTCCAGCCATTATGCTAGCTATAAGACTAAACGAATGTAAGGTTTTTAATTTCATAAGTAGGTCACTATTTTTATTGACACCTTTCTCCTGTATTTTGGTATAAGGCAAATTTGAACATTTCAGAACCCTCCAATAAATAATGCAAGATGTATTTTACTTTGCAACGCGCCTCAGCGCTCCAGTAGGTGGCCTCCTTAAGTGTATACCGACATAATGATGTTCACAATATGACGTGTTTAAAACCAACTTGATGATTCTACAGTCCGATTCGGATAAGAAGGAAACTTTTTTTACAGTTATAAAAACTATTAGAACCATTATAATATTCGTCACTTTGGTATATGCTATCAATATCTATTCTAGTAGTTTTATGAACTGTAGACCTTACTTCGTTCGTTCAAAAAATATTAGGTACAGTATTTGAATAATTATGTCATGTTCTTTTCACTACTACAATCTTAAGATTTCTTCTTGGATTTGAAGTTGATATTTTTCATTGGTAATCAAGATAGACAGAAAACAAATTAATATTATATTCACTAGTACAGTATATTTATAGAGAATTACCGTTGTGAACGTGGTTTAAGGCATCAGTCTCACAATATATGTAAAAAAAAATACGTACAAGGTACTCGATCGATTGCTTAGAAATGGAAATTAAAATCACTTGACATGAGCTACTAAACGAAAAACCTTTTGAACCCCCACCATAATGAAACGGATAACCGGATAAAAAGTCAATGTAGGCCTATGTAAGTTGTTCAGCCTAGGTTCAAAGAATGCCCCTGCCAAATGTCAAATGCGATGGCATGAAGATTTGCAACACTTAATAAAATGTGGACAATTTTAACCGGGAGTTGAAATTTTAATACGAAGTGTTGACCCTTGTGGACCAAAAATTGATATTTTTTTATCGGTCCAAATATACAAATGAGGACATTAATTCTTTAAAAACAATATTATAAAATTTAAAACCGGGACTAAAAAAAAAAGTTGTACATAAGTATAGTGCAGTTTATGCTTGGGTTTGCTAGTGTATATTATTTAGGTTAACGTATATCACGATTTTTCAGTAAATATCTCCATTTTCAAACAATAGAGCGAGAAAATCCGTGCGGAGTTTTGTACCATTAATTTTTTTCTAACACCATGTCTTACACCACGTTCGGGTAGTGCACTTTTGTACTGATTACGCTAGTGGTTTTAGGGATTAGGAATGTTATATCTATAAAAATTGTGTACCCTCACTTGCAAGGAGAGAGATAGAGAGAGAGAGAGAGAGTAGAAAACCATTTCGGACAAAGCATTAGGAAGTTATCGTGGAACAAACATCCGGGCGGGCAGAGGTACAAACAGACAATATGTCAACCAGTCAAATTTAAACTGACCTTCACTACGCTCGCTCAAAAACAATACTAGTAAAATATTATTCTTGCTAACAGCTTTTTTTTTTCATTCCTAAACGTTTATCCCTGCAAGGATAGTACTATAACTGCGCGTTAGCCCGTTTCTCTTCCGCGTGTTAACATAATTCTTGTCGCGTGCCTGGGCGATCACAGTACAGGACGCTATGTTGGCAGTACTGACAGGAGTGGCCTCAAGTACGAGCGTTCACACTAACGTACGTGACGCGACAAAAGCACTCGTTCTCCATATAGGGCAACGGTTCTCAACTGCTTTGCGACCAGCAGTCAGTTGATTTTTTACTAGATGTATTTAACGTGCATTCTCTGAATCAACTGATTAAATAGGCGGAAGAATTACAAACCATCTTTACTCTAGAACAGATATGACACCTCTAGTTTCCCGGCTGTCAATTCGTCACTATGAATAGGAGAGCACCAATTTCGCCAATATTAATTTTTTCTTCTGTCTTCTACGGGGATCAAACTCGGCACACTTAGCTCGTTAGACAGACACGCCATCAAATGAGTCAGGAGTAAAATATTATTATTATTTATCACCGCGTCTTACTACCCGTTTGGGTTATACGCTTTAAGTACTAATTTTGCTAATGGATTAGGAATTGGGAAGGATGAAATAGAGGAAGTGATCCCGCATTTGCGTGGAGGGGGAGTGGAAAACCACTCCCAGTCCACCCAACCGATATTCGAACCGCGATCTCCCTGTCCTCAGTGGTTGAGCTCAACATGACTAGCGTGTTAGTCAACTACGCCACCAAGGCGGTTCAGGAGTAAAACACTTTCATCCCTTTAGCATATATATATATATATTTATTTATTTGTTTACAACGTATTGATATCCATTCAGGGTTTCCGCATTTTCATTTATGGGCTAAGGACGAGGAAGCCAAAATGTATAGGAAATGCACCAGAACTCTCTTGGAGGGTGAAATCCTTTAGGACAAAATTACCATTACCTACTCGTCACAGGCAAACCAAATTTAGACGAGACTGACTTTTGTCCGTGTGCCCATCGATGTGGGTAAATTACGAGAATGTTACCTGAATTGGTGGATATGTAGACTAAATGTCAGACTGATGTTATTATCTACGATTTACCAGTGGGGTGAAGGTCAGGGCGAGTTCGAATACCAGCCGGTTGTATTGAGATGAGTTTTCATCCTCACGCCACGCAAAATCGGATACCCCTACCCTTAAATTAAAGACTACCTTTACACATTCCTGCCCCATTATTTTGACTTATCTTAGACGCAGAGCGGGTGGCTTGTAACCTGTTTTACCTCCAAAGCACCGCTCGTGAAGTCCCCCTAACAAGGTTACTCTGTGTATTACAGTCGAGTTTTTGTGACGTCATCTAATTTATTCAGCAGCGGTGTTATTATTACTACTACTATTATTTCACTTATTCTCAACTAGGTTCAGACCTCACACACGCGTACACAGAAAATAAATTAAAACGTTTAATTCCAATAGAAGATTCTACTATCGAGTATTTAAATGTTCATATTTGCGTACAATCCTCTGGGTGTGGAACAATAATAGTCGAACTTAGCTTATAATATATTGATTTTAAATATTTTGAATAGTTGTTATAGTATTAAAATTTCTTCGATTTTTTTTAAGCACCGCGTTTTACTACCAGTTCGAGTTATACGCTTATGTAATAACTACGCTAACAGTTTTCGTGATTATGGAGGTAATATTTAGAGCAAGTGTACCCGAATTTTCGTGGAGGGATAGTGGAAGACAATTTTGTAAAAACCACCCTCTGTACACGCGACCGTGATTCAAACCTCAATCTCCCCGTCATCGGCAGTCTAGTCTATTGTGATAGTAGCGCGTTAGACCACGCGGCCACCGAAACGGGTTCTTCTCGATGTTAGACTATAGTTTAAAAACATATGTTTATAATTAATTTTATGCTTACTATTTATACTTCAATGACCACCTCTGTGGTCAGGGTTTGTGGCTACATCTCCAGAGGTCATGGGTTCGATCCATGGCGCGTCCAGAATTTGTCTATAAAGCAGTGGGCTTGGAACCAAGTCGAACTCAACTTCGTGAAGACAAATGAGGAACTACTTGAGAATAAATTTAGCAGCTGCGATCTAGAAAACTGAGTTTAATGACCGTAGGGTTTGTTTACCTTATCAAATATTAGTATTATCGTTAACGGCGGCGGTTGCTCGGTCGGCATAGTTCAATGGTCGGCTTACGCCATGGAGGTTTTTTATTTTCTTAAACGTTATTTCTATGAAAATAGGACTGTAGATCAATGTTTAGTATTTACAAATATTCAAGTTACTTTTTAATATATAATATCCCCTGTATCAATCTGACACACTCACAAAAAAACTTGTGTTTTCCCTGCTTTCCAAGTACGTGGGACACGTTTGTCAAATGTAAATAAGGTTTTGTTTAGTTAATTTTATAATATTTTAAAACCAAATTCTCTTCACAAATCTGAGTCATCTTTTGATTTGAGAAATCTTTTAAGCACTTGTGTCTCAAATTCAAAGGCGGGATACGATTTGGAGTCTTTAGGAAGTACACACAACGTTATAGAAATTCCAACCAGGTTCTTGATATAATTATTTAAAATATAATATTTTCACAAGCACTTTAAAACAGCCATTAATTGTTTTTTTGTGTGTGTACCACGTCTCACTACACGTTCATATTATCCACATACAGTATACACGATTTTATTAGGGATTAGGCAGGTTGAATTTGGAGGAAATATACCCGCATTTGTTAACAGGTAGAGCTAAAAATTATTTAGAAAAAAGAACAGTGCATCCGGCTGGGATTTGAACCCTAACCTCTCCATCATTGGTCAATCCAACTGGACTAACTTGACGTTTAATCTGTGCACCCAACTATGTGGGTCACATGTTATATGATTTAATACATATTTATCGTTGTATTCACACATTACTTGGTAGCGACTCGCAATGTTTCTTCGCCGTACTACTTCAAGAGAGTCGCATTGTGATGCTGGGATGACCTCATTCATTGACCCCTATCCCCTCCACCCCGTCAGAACAAAAAGGGAGGAGGCACGCATGGAGATTTTCATGACCGCTAATAGAATAATCTGCCCCTTCAACCCATCTTCCAGTTTCGTGTTCATTACCATTAGAATTTTCCAAGTAAGCTCTTGAAGGAAGTTCACGCTACACGAGTCGAAAGTTTTGACCGGTTCGTGTGGTCTTTTTTTTTAGTTGTGTTTTTTTTAACGCAACGTCTTACTGCCCGTTCGGGTTGAACGCATATGTATTAAATACGCTAATTAGTCACAGATGAGTAAGGTTGAATTCATAGAAAGTGTACCCACATTTGTGTGGAGGGAAAGTGGAAAACAATTTATGAAAAAAACCTCCCAGTACACCCGACTGGGATTCAAACCCTGATATCCTCATCATCGGCAGTCAAGCTTATTTCGAGAGTGCCGCCTTAGGCAAAGGTTCTTAAATGAGAGCATGGAAACCAAATAATGAGGATATGGAACTCGATCTATGAACAATTTTTTTTAAGTTGTATCTTTAAGGAAAAGTTGTTATTTTTGATTAAATTATCACCGTTATCAGTACGAATTGTTTAATGTTTATTTGCCTTTTTCTCTATAAATAAATATGATAAAATCCTTATGGTTTTCTTTGAGCTATTCAGCTCCTAGCTATATATATGTAAAGTAAAACCAAGCTATTGACATCCTTGAAGTCATACAGGTACCTAATAGGACTGGTGATGATGATGATGATGGTGATTTCTACATTCTGGTGAAGGGGGTATGAGATCATATTGAGCAATCCATTGCGGGGGGGGGGAGGGGGAGTGTAATAATAAAAATTTCAAAAACACCTGCCTTAGACGATGCGACCACCGAAGCGGGTCTGGTTTGTCTACAATCTACAGCAAACACAAATAAATTTATGTTCAGACGAGATTAAAGAGTTGTTAAACAACATTTCTTTGTTCCACGTATTATTTCGAACCATCCAGGATATTCGCATATTTGTACTAATCGGGTAAAGATTAGGAAATAAATGTACCCGCATTTGCGAGAAAGAAGCGCGGTTAAATAATTTAGGTGAAAGCACCTTTCCAGTAACACCCTACCTGTATTCGAACCGTGAGCTTCCTGTCATTGGCAGTTTAGTCTATTGACGGAGTGACAGCCGCCGTCGTTTTTTTACGAACTGTCTGGAGGTAATAAAATCACGGTGGGGTCAGGGGGTGTGATGGGGGGGGTGAACCAGAACTGCCTGTCTAGCTCTCTTCCCTCTCGAAACAAACTTCTGTCATCTTTACGGAAACATGCCGTGTCATTGGGGAGGATTTAGTGTCAAGGTTAGGTTGGCTTTTAGAACGTCTGACTCTAGGAATACGTATTTCGATCCTGAACGAAACTACAGAGCCCGGAAACAGATACAGGTACAGATAGGAAGTAACCTTTTTGGATGTTTAAAAGTCTATCAAAACCACTTTGATGTATTAGTATGTCAGAACATGTCACTTTTGATAGATGTTAGCACCACCTATAAAGTAACACTGATAATATCGTAAAATATTAGAAATTTTGATTGAAAATAAAACTCGTATTTTCTAAAAAAAATATTCTATCAGCTAGAATCTAAGACGCGCAGTAATTAAAGACCCGCTTCAGTGGCTGCTTGGTAGAACACGCTACTCTCCCAGTAGATTAGACTGCCGATGACAGGGAGATCGAAGTTCAAATCTCGTTCGGGTGGTTTTTACTAAATGGTTTTCCACTCTCACGTCCCGTAAATGCGGGTACACTCCCTTTAAATATAACCTGCCTAATCCCTAGAGCCATTAGCGTAATTATCCCATCAGGGTGTAGCCCGAACGGGTAGTAAGACGCGGTGCTAAAACAACTAAATAAAGGGTCGCCAATGACAAGCCGACTATAGGAAGGTGTGTGGTTGTTCCCTTGCAAATAATTATATGGGTTGAGAGATGACCTGGCAGTATAAGGGTAAGGTGTCCGACTTCTGTGTTGGGGGTCTGGGGTTCAATCCTCGGTCCTGGCAAAGATTTATTTGATTACCAAACCCTTCCTTCACCTCTGACAAGAAGTGTATTAATCACAACTTGTTAATGTGGGGAATGTCAGACCTCCACCGTGGTTCGGATTCCACTTTTGAACATATACACGGACTTTGTGGACAATGTTAGGTAGGGTAGTAGACGACAACCTTTTGAACGTGTCGAAGTTTTACTCTAAGTCATCAACAAAACAAACAAAAATTTGTAGCTCCCCTATGTTCCGACACAACCTATCTCGAATCTCCTCAACCCATATATTATTATTATTATTATTATTATTACCGCGTCTTACTACCCGTTCGGGTTGTACGCACTTACGCTAATGTGTAATGGCAGGGTGATTGTGAGATGAAATGGAGGACCTACAGTTTAACGTGGAATCCGAACCACGGTGGTGGCCTGGCATTCCACACATTCACAAGTTGTGATTAATATACTTCTTGTCAGAGGTGAAGGAAGGAAGGGTTTGGTAATCAGATAAATCTGTGCCGGGACGAGTATTGAACCCCGGACCCCAGCACAGAAGTCCAACACCTTACCCCTAGACTACCAGGTCACCTGAATAATAAACTTTAGTCTATGAGTTTTATTTTTCCTAACAAAGTGTTTAGACTGTAACAGTTCAATTACCCGTTTCGGTGGGCGCATGGTCTAAGGCGTCACTCTCTCATTTAAATGGATTGCTGATGACTGGGAGTTTGGGGTTCGAAGCTCAGTTTGGTTTATCGAGGGTGGTTTTTCCTAAATGGTTTTCCACTCTAACTTTTCCTGTGTTCAGAATTGATGACTTGGTGTACATCAAAATTGGTCTAGTAACTTTTTCTAGCTGTCAGATTCTGCTCTTCCTACCAGTCAGTCGGATTGAGAATGGGACAGAAATAAAATATCATGACCAAAATAGTTCCCTATAATACTTCCATGAGGGAGTTCTCGGTTTGTAAGTCCCTCCCGAAGTCCTGTCAAAGTCCCTCCTGATATCGCGAAATGACAGTTTCTAAGGGGACCCTGTCAAAACTTGCTCCGCGCCCCTAACGAAAGAGATGTAAGCGCGCAGAAAGAGAAGGAAAAGAAAGGCTGTAATGTCAATGTCAACTACGGCGAAACGTCAGCGAGATTTTGTTTTAAAAATACGTTGTTTTTTTGTGGGTTTTTTTGGTTAAAACAGAAGCTGCTTCCAGGAGCTTGGAATAAACCAACCACATCTACGGGCGACATCTTGAAAGCCTTCGCGTACACTATCTGATCTAAGTTTTACGTTCTATTTTTACACTTCTGCTCGCAATTTTTTACCAAAAGATTTTAAAAAAAATCCAATTTTGCGTTCTTGACTTTTTAAACTGCCCATCCTAATATTCACACTAATAGTATAGGGACTGTTAAGGTATAAATTAGAAAAATAGTACTCACATTCACGTGGAGTTTAAAAAACTAATTTATAAACATAAACACTTCCTTACACACGGTCGGGATTAAAACCTTGACCTCCCTGTCATCAGCGGGCCGGGCCAGAGGAGACAGCCGAATGCAGTAAGAGTGGTTTCCCACATTTTTGTGATTTCCCCACTGAATCTGGTACACCACATTCAAACTAGCTTAATTTTATCTTATTCTTATATTAAGCAAGAAAATAGCCATAGTGGTAAAAATAAAATATTCGAACCAAAGTATTTAAGATATATTTTCCATTCAATGCCTCAATACTGTTGATAATAGCAGAATTTCTTAAACCTACCGGTGACCTGGTGGTCTAGGGGTAAGGTGTCAGACTTCTATGCTGGCGGCCGGGGTTCAATCCTCGGTCCCGGCAAAGGTTTATCTGAGTGCGTATAACCCGAACGGGTAGTAAGACGCGGTGCTAATAATAATAATAATAATAATAATAATAATAATAATAATAATAATAGTCTTAAACCTACAGTCAGATTTCAATATAAAGGAACATTTTTTAATGTTATAAAAGTTACTAAAACAATTTTAATTTACCTATACGTAGATGTATCAATTCAATACATATAAAATAATACTAATAATATAATAACATGTTATCAATGTGGACTACAAAATAAAGTATGTTTGTTTTCTCTAAATGTTCCTTCCTACCAAAATCCTTCTATTATTTCAGTGGGTTTAAAGTGTGGGTAAAATCACAGCAAACATGTTCAACTACAATCGCGCATTTTGAAGCGAACTTTTTATGTTGTATGTATTTTTCTATTCTGAATTTAACTTAATATTGAGGTTTTCACAAGGGATTACCCCCCCAAAACTATATTTCATCTAGCCAAAATATTTTTTAAACCGTGTAGAGTCCGGGAAAAAAATATTATTAGTACACAAAACACTACATCCTCTTGTTTTTGTTTTGTTTTTTGGAAGGGGGAAAAAATCCAAACTTTACGAAAACTTAAATTTTGTTTGTATTAATGATGATTTATCACCATCTAATAAAACAAATATATCATTTAAAACTCGGACAAGGCTAAAGAAATAATAAAACCGTGAACTAGCATCTTTGATAAATTGCCAACATTTGTCTTCGTTGTATTGTTTTATTATTCAAAAGAGGCCTGAGAACCTTATGGTGAAATAATAAATTCACAATTTTAACACATTAATCCAAGTTAGTGTTTTATTTTCTCATAACATTTTATGACTATTTAGTCATAAGTGCAACAATGCTATGAGTTTTAAAAAGTGAATACAATTTTACAAAGTATTCGAAAGCTTTTGCCTGTACCAAATAATTTAAATTTTATTAATTTGAATACATAATTCAGTATTTTAAACATCATTTATCTAAACTATTAACAACGTTGTCTATTTTGCAAAAAGGGTTGCTTTATAACTTGATTCATCTAAGCACTAACACACCTAAACGCTAATGTGGCAAATGGGAATAAATGTAAGAAAATAAATAGTTAATCCAGCAAGACCTCTTGTCTATGTGCTGATAGTACTTCCCGTCTTCCACTAACGAGTATAAACACCCGCTATACTGTTTGCTCCTGGACAGCACCGACTTAAATTTCAAACTTACCTCTTCCTTGTTTGGATATAATTGAGATAGACATGATTCTACGGACCATTTTAGTCTACATCCTGCCAGGAAGCTTCCTACAGGCCATTTTAGTGAATAGACTTAATTAACCTAAGATTGAAGACGATTAAAAAAAAAGTTTTCAAGAAAACTACTTAAAGATCCAACAAACGGTGTTGTGACAGTGTAAGACTATTTTTTATAAATATTTAACAATGTATGGTTTTGGATACAATGTTATATCTTTAAAATCTGCGGAAATAAAACATAAATGCACTAACATGGGAAACTTTATATTGACTTTACATGACGTCATAGGGAGACAATGTCCTTAACTTAAAATCATAATTATTCATCCATGAAAGAAAATGTATGTTCCAGATTGATCTTGTCTCCGATTTATTTAATAGACTAATTCAATTTTAAGTATATATGGAATAAATAATTTTTTTAAACTTAATCAGTTGTTTAAAATTGTATATACAAAATCTGGTAACAACAATACGTATCATCATAGCCAGCATCCAGTATTTCTCTCCCATTCCAACATATTTTCAGGCTCGAAAATATACTTGCGGTTCTTTTTACAAAGAGATCATGTTCTTACCAGAAACGTGTGATCATTGTCAGCATGAATATGTTAATTAATTATTATTGATTCCCACCCACTTCTCGCTCCGGAGGCGATTGAGAGACGAACATATAAATCTTGAGTTGTGCTTGTCATCTACAATATTTTGTATACTAGGCTCTGATAAAGAACGTGTAACGTTTATATGAGCTAGCCTGATATATTCATGTTTGTACGCCACCATTAGAGTGACATTTGATATAACGATTGAATTGGGTCCAAGTTTGCTGTTCTGTATAATAATTAAAAAGGTATGATGTCTTAATTTAAAAAATAAAAGTTCTGGTGTTTTTTTTAAAGTATATAAACAGTTTGTTGCTAGATATTTCACACGTTGTAGATTTTAATAAAAGCTCGACTATTACGTTATATGCATGATAATTCCCGACACGTGAAATATAGAACACAGATTAAGAGGTCATAGACTCCACCTACACGGCTCCTCGTCAGGAACGAAAGTGAAGAGATGAGTACCCTGAAGGGGTATATCAAGCGACATTTCCTTCTCGAAGCTTCCTAAAAGATAAAGGTGTGGTCATCCAGGTGCGTTTCTGTTCATAAAACTGAGTTGTCTTTTTAAACAGAGACGTAGAAGGATGTCGCCATACCTTGCAACTTAACACAAATAAATCTTACTACCCGCTTTCATTTAAAATATCGTAATTTTGAATAAATATGTGAATAATAGATTAATTAGATGTATAATTCCGTATCATTACAAACGGTTACGTTCTGAATAGTTTTGAATGTGTGCTACAGCTATAGTTTCATCACGTGAACTAGTTCATTACTTTTATGTAAAAGTATTCTGTCACTGTCATTGCATACATCGCCACGTTTCATAGACCTAGTTTATTGACAATGAACAATAAAAAGATTGTAAAAAACAATTCTATAAGGAGTATAGCAGGATTTTGGTAGAATTTTTTTATAAAACACAAACTTATTTTATTCTGTCAACCTTGATATTATTTTAGGTATATTATTAGTAATATCTTATAGGTATTAATAATACCTACAAAAAGTGAGATATGCAGCTCAAATTACTTGACGTATGACTAACCGTCAGATAAGGCTCTTCCTAAGAAAATTAGGCTCTATCTTTTTTTTCCCCAACTAGATTTCAGAATGGCTGTCCCCTGAAAAAAATTACTTTTACTTTAATCTCCCCACTTGAAGATCAATCCTGGAGCCACTAGTGTATGTAGGTGTTAAGATTAAATGAAAAGGTAAACTTCAAAAAGGTGTTTTAAAAACCTCAGAAACATTGAGCTACCCTGAGCTACAAACCCAAACATCCCATCTCCGTTGTTTGCTAAAGAGAGACCTTCGAATTTCAAGAACTGACATTTTACTCCAGTGATAATACATTCTTCAAAACAAAGCAAAGCAAGAATGTCTCAAGGAGGAAGATACAAGTCATCCAACAACAAAAAATTCTTAAAAACTTTAAGAAACTACTCTGAAATATAGAGACACATAGGATTGGTTGCACGGTATTGACTCTTGACCTAAAAAAATATGTTTTTTTCATCACGTCTTACTACCCATCCCGACCATCAGCATTTGAATTAATGTGACAATTTTTTTCCCAAGCATTTTCGGTGAAAACTACTCTAAAATCACTGACGAGAGTCAAAACAAATCATTTCAAAGGGCCACAAGACACCACATAGTCATGTTTGTTAAATTCGTGACATCGGACAATGTTAATAAATTAGGTCTATGAAATGTAGCGATGTATAATCCAATTATTGATTATAAGAATAGGGTACTGCGAAAGAAAAGAGTGAACCAACCTGGTTATAACTGGAGACAACAGTTATGAAAACAATCGGTCACCTTAGTTCAGTCGATAGCGTGTCTACCTACTGAGCTAGGAGTCCCAGGTTCGATTTCCAGCATGACCGAAAAATCTAACAGTGGGCAAATGTGGGTTTAACCCTTCCCAGTGATGAATTAACAGGCGGGGACTGGATGTTGTGCCTGTCCTAGTCTTAAGTTAGATTTCAAGGCATTTAAAGTTACGACAGGCCTAGCAAGCCGATAGTGGAAAATATACGGCTTGAATAAAAAACTGGAAACAGTAATGGATGTTAAGTAAAAGTTAAGAAAACAGGCCAGGATGAGTGAGAAATACTCGTCGGTGGCTATGGCCTACAGTACATTGAAGAGCTATTTTACATTGTAATGATACTGTTTTGGACCCTTTTCATATATTCAAAAAATTATGGGTGAAGTGTATTTTTCTTTAAAGAACTGTATATAGAGTTTCCTTTTATTGCTTCATCCGTGGAAAATCACGCGTTTTTATAAGTAATTTCAATACACTACATTTAAAAACTTTCATTCTTTAAAAGACCAAATCCGTTGTATTTTGAAAATCATGTGACATGCTGGCTCCCTTTACCCAATAGGAAGCTAGCCTTCAAAACATCAGGTTGCCAGGAGTCTCCTATTGGTTAGTTTTAACACTGGTGACAAGGGGTCCAAGAAGCAAGGGGTAGGTCATATATGAGCAGCTTGTGTGTAGGAATCCACACAGTAACACGGTAATATATCAGAAAAACAAAACACCGTACTAAAATACAAAAAATAGTTATCAATACAGAAAAATAGTAATATCGCATAAAAACTGTATCAATGTAAATAGTGAAAGTGTAATTAAGTCAATACATTGTGTACAACATCAAGTTTTATCTGATTTCAATCAATTACATAAAATCAGATCACATAACCACGTGCAAGTGCGCAGTAAAGCAAGAACACCGTCGTCATCATCATAAAACCCGGTATCGTCCACACTCGCATCACAAATAAGCCCCATATCATCATAATTGATACACAACCGCGGGGAAAATATCTCAATAAAACCCCTGTCATTATAAAATTTTAACTTTTGAGCAAATGACTTGATTAAAACATTTTAAACTAATCTATATAAATTTCAAATTACATTAATTTATTTAACAAAACTGTAGCAAAATCGTGGACTAAACCAGTTTGGGGCATAAGTCTTCTTTCAGGGACTTTCCTCAAAAATACAGGACGAATGGTCACCCTAATTTAAATACACTAATGCACTAATGGGGTAAGATGAGGGAGATATAATTTAGAGTAAGCCTAAATGTAAACGAATTTGCGAGGAGAGAGGGTGGGAAACTAGTAAGAGATCAAAAAAACCTTGTAACATCCTCAGAACTTGACCCTTACAGTTACCAGTAAACCAGACTAGACAGGTTTTGACGTTTAATCCGCGGGCCCATCAATGCGTGTCCTGGGAAGTCAAAGTTTTAATTCCAAACAGATGGCTTCCTATTTTGCTTCAGGACTAATGTCTATTACTCAAAAGGAATACCTAAAATACTAAAGTTCAACGCCTTAGCTCAATCCCGAGTCCCGGATTTGATTCCTTGCATTGCTGAAAAATTGGTATTGGGTTAAATGGGGGACTACTCTTTCTCAGTGATATAGTGATGGCAAGGGGACTGGGTGTTGTGTCTGTTCAAGATCGAAATGTATTAAGTAATGTAATACTAATAACAAGTTGTTTCTGAATATGCACGTTAAATTAATCAAACAAGTTAAATACGTAATACCGTTCGCAGCTAATTATTTAACTTATTTGGACTTCCGTTTATTATATTACCAATGTTATTAAACCCTATTTAATAACATTTTAAAGGTGATTAGCGTGTGCTTGATTACATACCTCAAAAAGACTAGCAGCAGAACGTTCCAGCCGGGACTCGATCAAGTCTCTCAAATATAATCAAATTGTTTTGTATATATTTTATCCACGGATTATAGAAGGATTTATTAAAATGATTAATTTATGGGTGCGTTAAACACAGCCGTTTCTATTACTTTAAATAAATGGTTAGAGATGAGGAGTGTAAATTTTATGAAAAACACAATAATGTATCTAGAGCGAGGAAAGAAAATTACTTTTATCACTAAGTCAACCCTGGTTGTGGGCCAAAGTCAAGTCCGTCAGCCGAGCAATCTCCCCCCCCATATCCCCCGGCCCCGCCATCCCTGCCGAAATAGTGACCGAGATTTGATCTTGGCTGGCTGACCTTGTATAGGCCTATATTTTTTCTTTGATGTGATCTTCAATCTTCTTGTCAAGCGAAATGTGGCCCTCTGTAATGACCTGTATAGCCAGCCCGACCACCAAAAAGTACACGGAGTCTACTATGGTGACGGTGACCTGGTGGTCTAGGGGTAAGGTGTCAGACTTCTATGCTAGCGGCCGGGGTTCAATCCTCGTTCCAGGCACAGATTTATCTGATTACCAAACCCTTCCTTCACCTCTGACAAGAAATCTTGTGAATGTGAGGAATGCCAGGCCTCCACCGTGGTTCGGATTCCACGTTAAACTGTAGGTCCTTCATTTCATCTCACAATCACCTTGCCATTACACATTAGCGTAAGTGCGTATAACCCGGACGGGTAGTAAGACGCGGTGCTAATAATATTATTAATAATAATAATACTATGGTGACACGGGAATTACATCAGCTGTCACCCGTGGACTAAGCGTCAACCTCGTATAGTCTGGTTTGCCGGTGACGAGGAAGCTAGGGTTCGAATACCATTCGGGTGTACCGAGGATGTTTTTTTTCCTTCATGGTTTCCACTCTGCCTCCATGAAAATGTAGCACCACTTACTGTCCTTTGAGCCCGTTTTGCTAAAAGCGGGTGCCTCCACCCTTAGTAACTTATTTGTCTAAAATAGGGAAAGGTCGTCCTCGTTTTTTGTTTTGTTTTTTTGTTAGGAATACTTGAGGTAGTCTGGAGATCTCGACCATCCTCATGAAGTGTAAGCCAGAGCAGTGGCGTGGTTGTAATGGCATCTTTGGGGGATTGAAGGAGAGTATTTTTAATATATATTAAATTTGGCTTCAAATTACAGTCTGATTTTTATAGGAAGCTTTTTATTTGAAAACTGGAAACACATGTAGTCACAATGGTGGAAATTAAAATATTACAATTGTATTAAAATTTGTAGTCCATTTAATTAATGATGTAAAGAGAGAATACACAATACTCCATAAGGCAGTATTATTGGAAGATTTTAGCCTTTATATGAACAAATCAAATAAAACATAATAATATAGAATGCCAAATTTTAGTGACTTTCAATAAATGCTGGCGAAGAAAGTGGGATTCCTATAAATATCAGGGTTTTTGTATTATTTATATCACAAACACAGTAGTCGGGTAACAAGCAAACATTATAGCAATAAGAACACGAATTAAGTTGATACAACCGGATGACTTCGGTTTTAACGAAATTTTTCCAAATGTTAAGGACGTGGGCACAGGAAAAGAACTTCACCCTTTAATCTTGGAACATTTTAAGTTACTTAAAGTAAAAATTAGTCTATACTTTGATTACTTTCCCAATTCTGATTTACCGTGTACCGTTGCACTGGGTGCATAATACATTTTATACTGCCACGGTGCAAGCCCGAAACCAAAAAGTGTCCCACGAAAAATTTTAACTTGTTAAGGTGAGATGAAAGAGGACGCGAGAAAAGGCCATTATTCTTGCAGTTTTCATGGCAAAACCTTTTTTGGCCAAAATAATTAGAATATTGCTACAGTCATAACATAGGGTTTAATTTTCTTCACATGTTGATATCAACAGTTCCTGAATATCTGTCATGAACATAAAGGCATTATCAAAAAAAACTTTTTAAATTAAGATAAAATGTTGTCATTAAATTCCAGAACATCCTTGACAGATAGTCAATATATTTTGGCGTCACCATGTGAAGAAAATTTAATTCTATGATTGCAATGGAGCAATAGTTATTTATTTTGTTCAAAAAAATATTTTGCCATAAAAACTGCAAAAACACTGGTCTTTTCTCGCGTGACCTTCCATCCCACCTTAAGTAAGGAGTGTAGGAAACACGAGATGAACATTTTTAGTCCAAAATAAATAACATTTTGCCCGATTAGAAACGTAGTTTAATTTTTTTTGACATGATGATATCAACAGTTCTTGAATATTTGTCAAGAATGTCCTGAAATTTAATGAAAACTTTCGCTCTTCATTTAAATAGTGTATCATCAAATGCTAATATTATGACTTAATCTATGGGTATGTTTCATGTTTAATGTTCATGTTATGTTTAGTTTATGAAATCCAACGATTAGAAAAATCACAATGCCCAAAAGACACTAAAAAGCTAAATATATTATGTGCTATTTATTTTTTCTCCATGTGAATAAATGTTGAGTTTTGATCAAAACTTTGTTGAAATTTCAGTCAGTGTACCTGTCAGTCCACAACATTTTAGTCAGAGAAGAGATTATTTGGAATACACATTCTATCACAAGAAAGTAAAAGGTTCCTTTTCCTCAAAGTAGCGTCCACAGTGGTATTCTGTAATCACGTCCATCATATGAAATGGTCCGATGATTCTGCCAAGCACTCAGATGGTTTGCCCCCCCGACACCGCTCCCTTCATTTGTATACAGGGCTGTCAACATTTTGAAACCACATATCCCTAAAACGTATTACAAGTTTACTAACTAAAATATCACTCGAAAGGCTTTAATATGTTATTAAAATTGAATAGCCGTAATGAAGTATCGGGTTATTCTGTTTTAAACAATTATCTACAAAAAAAAAAGCTGGTGAAAACAAGCGGGTTGGAGTGATTTATAGCAATCAATGAAATTGTAATCCCAAACGCTAATGGCTCAAGTTTGTGCTAAATGACTATATATATATATATTTGTATGTATAGTAAATAATATCAATGAATATATAATAATTCCCTTATAAAAATCGATCAGCATTATACCCATGAAAATGAGTTTTTGTTTGGATTAAAAATCAATTCATTCTTTTAGACATTTAAAAAAAAGATTATATTTTTATCGGTTTTCCCCTAGGGTTACTAGAAAATCCCCACCCTCCCACCCCACGATAGAAGCAATACGGAGAGACGTAAATCAATATTGATACATTAAGGGTAGCGGGAAGTGGTATAGCTAGTCTATAAAATGTATATCTAAAACCAACCAACAATAATTAGGCCTACATTCAAATATCTTTCAAACAAATCACTATATCACCTCTGAGGTAAACGTGGGGAGTTACACCCTCACTTAATGAGAATGCAACTCACTTCATTAACCAAATAGTTTAAGGCATCACCTTCATGTAAGAGTGGATTAATAAAGATGGGGAGATTGGGGTTTGAATCCTAGTCGAGTCTACTGAGGATAGTTTTTCCTAAATTCCTTCCATGCAAATGGGGGTAGATTACCACTAAAATGCTTCATTTCTCATCCCTAAACATTAGAGTAATAGCCATACATGCGTATAGACTGAACAAGTCTTAAGTAAGACGCGGTGATAGCCTCTTAAAAATATAGTCCAAATTTCTTCTCGTTGGTATCAATGTGTGCTGTGCCGAACAGATTCTTGCACAAGTGGTGAAATCTTTGACTAGTTTTTGAGGCCGGCGTCACGCGGCGTTACTCGATGGCGCGGACTCGAGCCCGTCTCTTTAAATCAAGGATGACCAAACTACGGCTCACGGGCCAAATACGACCCGCCGGTGTTTTCGATACGACCCGCGAAATAATTAATGTAAGTGTGTTAAGTTGTGAAGCAGGCTTTTTTTTATAAAAAAAAAAGAACCGTATTTTTATAAAACCATGCTAAAATCAACATTTATAAACGTGGTAGATCATTTCAAAAAAATACAGGGTATTGTTTATATCCTCATATTCATGTGAACGATTGTTTTCAACCATGAAACTTAGTAGAAGTGATCTTAGAAACTAACTTATTGATGAGAATCTGTCTTCTCTTGAGAATAACCTCATCTCAGTTTACCCAAATTACAAAACAACCAGTAAATCCGTGCGAAACTTTCGCACGTTCAATCTCCCCCAACCCCCACCCCCCAACAAATGTAGTATTTAATTGGTTTGTTGAAATTAAATACTTGGCGAAGTGTATACACAAAATAGCAAAGAGAGTTTATTAATGTGAACGTATTTACAATTTACAATACCTCTTTATATACAATATTTGATGTCAGAATGCAATCATCTTGAATCTTTTTGTTTGTCATTTTCGGTAATTGATACAAAAAATATTGTTAGATTTAGTGACTCTTGTAAAGGCTACATAGAGTTGTCCACGAGTAAATACAGCATTTGGCAATTACAGTCCAGCTCTTTGAAGCGTCTGTCCCTGAGACTTATTGACAACAAAAATAATATATAGGTTTTTCTTTTAACTTAAATTTTAAACAGACAATGTGTTTTAACGTAAATTGAGTATGATATGTCAGAAGTCTGTAAAAATATCCTATCCACTGATACCTTATTCATCGCTGTAGGCTTTGTATTAGTTGAGAAAATGGGATGTTACCAACAGAAATAATATATAGGATTCTGGAAACTCATTCACAATTTCACTCATCTCACACCCCATCATATAAATAATCTGAACTTAAAAACACATTTATCCACTAAAGTATTTATGATTAGCTTACATTCTCTATGTATTTAAACTTATTCATGTAATACTATGTGTGTTTATAATATTTTTTTCTAATGCAATTTGAAGAAAAATTAATGGATACAAATCTTTGGCCCACCAAACATTTTTTTAAAAATTATTTTGACCCTCCTGTAAGTAAATTTGATCATCCCTGCTCTAAATATTTAGGTCTGGTGCACTTAGTGTCCCCCCACCATTCTTCCAACCCCCTCCCCTCCTACCCCCTTCCATCAGCGTCGCACAAACTTGTGATACCGTCAGATCCTAAAATATTTAGCTTTAAGTCTGATGTTTAGACGTGGACTTGGGACATTGTAAACATCTTGTCTAGAGTTCCCTTTGATTACTGAGAAAACACAATTAAAATTATTGTAGTGTGAGCTGGAGTTTTCTAGCCAACCCCTTCCCCTCCACTCCCCCTTCCAACATTTATAATCTTCTACTCGGTTGGAAACAGACATGCGTCTCATAGTATTGCTTCAAAGGATGAGCAGAAGTTTGGAAAGAAGAACTCTTTTTTTTAACACCACGTCTTATTACCTGTTCAGGATGTACGCATATGCACTAATAAAGTTAATGAGTAAAGTTTAATTTAGAGGAAATACAGGCCTACCCGTATATTCGAGGAGGAAAAGTGGAAAACCATTTTGGAAAAAACCCACCCTCAGTACACCCAACAGGGATTCGAGGCCCGATCTCTCTGTTATCGGCAGGCTAGTCTACCGAGAAAGTGACGCCTTAAACCATGTGACCACCGAAGCAGGTGATAGAAACTTAATAAATAGTACATCCTACTTTTATAATCTATTTTGTAAAAATAAACAACATTAGATAGCCTGGTGTGGGGATGGGGGTAGAAAATTAGGGGTAGGGTTAGTATGCCCCTCCCCACCTTTTGGAAATTATTGAACCCTCTTTGGAATTATCGGTGGGCGTGTTCACATAAACGTATTAAAACTTTATTAATTTATGCTGTTTTTTTAAAATTTACTATTAATTTTTATGACACTATCTAACACTAATGAATTTATTCTCCGACAAAAAGCACTTATAAAAATATCTTATTGTAACATTATGTCGAGATTAAGTATTTTTTTCGTAAATTTAATACTGTAAATATTAAGTGAACGTTAGCTTTCTATGCTTTTGGGGTAATTATCTGTTGTATGATATTCAAACAAATTATATAGGTACCCGCACCAGTGGGCATACGGACAACGGTGTTAGTCTCATCAGTCACGTTTAGCGGTGAAGGGAAGGTTAGAGTTTAAATCCTGACCGACTATATTTGAGCTGTTTTTTTATTCAAAATGTTTCCTCACTATCCTTCCACGCAAAAGCGAATACATTTCCTCTAAAATGATGTATTTCTCATCCCTACATTATTATTGTAAATATGTGTATAGTGTGGACGGATATTAAGACGTGGATCACGAAAAATAAAAGATAAAAAACATAATTAGACCACATTAATTTTTTTCTTGCTCTAAAATAAAATGCCCATTTATGAGGTGGGACACGCAACACAAATTTTACCGCCATAATACTTGAAACAAATGCGAGACGACAGAGCTGAGTTCCAAGGTCCACAGTCATCAAAACCACCCTACAAAGGACCGACGAGCTTAAAAAAAATAGAAAAAAATATATATTAATTAGTCATTAAGAAGATTTCCAGACATTACAAGTTCAACGGCCAAAAAGTCAAACTACTAAAATAAATTACGACAAACATCGGTAGTGAATTCAAAAGACACCGATGGCGTCTTTGCACCCATGAATGGAGACCACATGTTGACCGCCATTTTGTATTATAAAAGTCATACATTTTTTGTATTATTACGTTTAATAACGTTATTTTAAACGATTTATTTGAGGTACTTGCTTTGATGACCACATGGTCTAAGGCGTCACTCTCGTGTTCAAATAGAATACCGATGACAGGGGGATAGGGGTTTGAATCCCGGTCGGGTGTACTTAGGACGGTATTTCCAAAAAGGTCTTCCTACACGCAAATACGGGTACACGTCCTCTAAATTTAATGTTACTCATCTCTAACTCACTATAGTAATAAGTACATATGCGTATAGTCTGAACAGAAAATAAGGTGGTGCTAAAAAGGTGCGGTAGGAACTAGGAGAGCCCGTGCACACACGTTTGCGTTTGGTGGGAATGCGGAAAAGCACAGTTATAGAAAGCATGTGAAATACAATCCCTAGTGTACCGGCCAAGATTCGAACTTTGGCCTTCCAATCACCGGCGATACGGTCTACTGCGAGACTTACGCCCTACGCCTTGTGTGCCGTTGGTTGAAACCTGAAGCTCCCTTTATTAAGGTAAGGTACTTAGCAGTCGTGTTAAGTGGGCAGAGGGCAACGCCCCCGTTCAGGCGTGGAAGGGTACACCCTGTAGGCGAAGAGGACCTAGGATGACTCACCAAAAATACAAAAATAACATCAATAACACAAATCGATCACTAAATGTTTGGAATATCACCTCAGATACCATCAAATAATTCTAATGATTACATAAAATTGGAGAGAAACAAATAACCTTATCTGAACGATAAAAAAAACTTATGTTTTTTGTTCATTTATTTGAGTATTTAACGTGCACTTTCTGAACCGACTGATAATATCAGCACACGACTTATAAACTAACTTAAATCTAGCACAGACACAACACCTAGCCCCCACGACCGTTAATTCATCACTGCGAAAGAGGAAACCCTCATTTCACCATTGATACATTTTATACAATACCGGGGTTTAAGCCTGGGACCCTTAGCTCAGTAGACAGACACGCTACCTACTGAATTAAGGTGTCGGACTGTCATGTGTTCATACGCCATTTTTCTCCTGTGTTCCGCACCACTGGTAAGAGTTATATGCCTCGTCATGTTTTACGCAGTTGACATTTTGAACGGATGCTAACTAATTTCTCTAGCTCTAAGATAAAACCAGTGGCATGTAGTAAATGTTTGTTACACTGCATTTATCGGCTCGCAACGGTGGACAAGTGGACAAAATTGTCCAGTTCCTCTTATCAAGATGCCGGTAATTGATAGATATCTAGTGGGTATACACACACTACTTATCCTGAAAGGTAGTAGTCTTACCTTGATGGATTACACTATGCCCTTATCTTATAAGCGACACCATAGTAGAAAGTGCAAGGTAAGCGTGCTACCTTAAAGGTGTAACGAGGGGTATACGTATTTGGCTGTTACATATCTGTAAAGTATAGATGGGTGACCTGGCGGTCTCAGTGTCGGTGTCCGGGGCTCAATCCTCGGGTACCGGCATAGATTTATCTGATTTCCAAACCCTTCCTTCACCTCTGACAAGACATGCATTAATTACAACTTGTGAATGTGAGGAACGCCAGGCCTCCACCGTGGTTCAGATTCCACGTTAAACTGTAGGTCCTCCATTTCATATCACAATCACCCTACCATTACACATTAGCGTAAGTGCGTATAACCCGAACGGGTAGTAAGACGCGGTGCTAATAATAATAATGTAGAGTAGAGTAAAATTATATATAAAAAACACTACTATTTGTCCCAATGACGTATCTTGCATCAAATTTGAAAATACGGCTCACAACTGTAGCCTTTAGATTTAAAAAATGGAAAGTGTAAATTCAATGAATGTATTCTTATTCTAATTTTAATTAAAAATTCCTCCCTTTGATTAGTAGTCTACTTTTTAAACTAAACATTTGTGTACATATCGTCGAAGTAGGCCTGTAAGTTTGTTTTTATAATCTTTTAAAGACAATATGTAGATGAGATGGCAACTCCGGGAATCATTGTCGAAAGGAATCGCTTCACGTTTAAAATGTATGAATAGCCAGCCATGTTATAGTCAACCGGTGGTGACTTGGCGGTCTAGGCGTAAGGTGTCAGACTTCTGTGCTGGCGGCCGGGGTTCAATTCTTGGTCCCGGCACGGATTTATCTGATTACCAAACCCTTCCTTCACCTCTGAAATACATCTTGTGAATGTGGGGAATTCCAGGCCTCCACCGTGGTTCGGATTCCACGTTAAGCTGTAGGTCCTCCATTTCATCTCACAAATCACCCTACCATTAAACATTAGTATAAGTGCGTATAGCCAGAACGGGTAGTAAGACGCGGTGCTAATAATAATAATAATAATAATATAGTCAACCGTGAAAAGGGTTCTTTAAAACCTGATGTATTAAGGCGGCCACCTCGGTCATCGAGAAAGTATCATTCGCTGTCAGGTCATAAGGCTTAAAATACAATTATTATCTGACCCACTTTGGTGGCCGCGTGGTCTAACACGCTAATCTCGTGTTGGACTGGACTGCCGAAGACGGGTAGATCGGAGTTTGATCCCGGTTGGATGCACTAAGGGTGATTTTCCTAGATGGTTTTCCATCCACCCTCCACGCAAAAAACTACTTCCCTATTCTGTCTAAACTTATACTCCCTTTCAGTCTTTACCTAAAACCACTCTTTATCATGTCAGTAAGAGGGATAAAGAACCTCAAAAAACTTTTTATTTCAAGGTAAATAGGAAAACTCAGCTAGTTCTTAAATATCTTTAAATGCTCTATTGTGACCTTATAAAAAAACTTTTATTTGTTAGAAGAAGGCTAGATCTAGAGCCCTTTTTCATCAAGCTTAAACTCATAGTTTCACAAATATGCTTTAAAAATTCGTTTGAAATGAGCTACTGTGCCATTTTCACACAAGTGTGTATATTAAACTCAAACTCTTAGGGTTGTTATGGAAAAAGAGCAATGTTGGAATCTTTCGACTTTATTTTGGCGTGGACCATATTTTGAAATAACGCATCGTAGAAGTAAATATTGCATTTAGACTGAAGGTTTTCGCGGTAATTTCTCATTTACCGAGGTGGTCCCCTTAATAAAGTTTGAAGATAATCCAAGGGCTGCATCGTCCCAGACGTTGTCCAGTGAGTAGCGTGTTAGGTAAGCCTTGCGACGTCGAGTCTTGGTGTCGTCGTCTCACTGGCTCCCATTGTTACGGGTCCCCAAGTTCTTGGTGGTCCATGAAGAGCTGATGAACCATTAGAGCGGTCAACTGCTAACGAAGAACACGTGTGGAAGGAGGGATAAGGAGGGGACAGAAAAAAGGGTTGACGTTTCGGAGGAAGTAGTATACATACAAAAAAAAAAGAGGACAAAGATATTTTAAAATACGCTCTGCTTTAAATGGATTTTTATAATTATTTTTTTAGGTTCAAACATTGTAGCAAATATCTACTATAGCAAAAATACCTCGTGAGCCAACTGTGTGGCTGAGTTGTAAAACTATGGAGAACCTTCATTCGATTTCAGAGAGCATACACGATTTTCCTTAATATGTATCAGTCTAACCTAAACCGGTTACAGCGTGACCCTATCTTATAAGCTGCACCATAGTGTAACCTGTCAAGGTAAGCTTGCTACCTTTCAAAATAAAAAAGGATCGTATCGGTGAAAATCGTCTAGCGCTTTTAATTTAGTTGTGTCCGTTTTTAAGGTATTAATAAATAGATTGGTCCACCAAAATGAGTTTTAGTGAATTGGTTAACGTATTGTAAGGATTTATTACATTTGTTTTAAAATATCTATCATCCCCAATGAAGCCTTTGCCGACAGTTTTTTTAAAGAAACTAAAAAGTCCCGGGAATATTCTGAGACCTTAATTTAATTAGTTCGTCTAAAACACTGACTATTATCAACTATTTAAGGTGTCACTCTCATATGAGACTGGCCTTCTGATGACGGGGAGATCAAGGTTCGAATCCTGGTCTAATGATGATGGCTTTTCATATATGGTTTCCTATCCTCCTTCCACGCAAATGTAAGAAGATTACCTCTAAAATGTTTCTTCCCTCTTCTCTACCCCATTAGAGTAATTATCACTATAGCCTGAACAGGTAGTAAAATGCGACGATTAAAAAAAAATTACAACATAATATGTGGGATGGAGATTAGCAGAGTATTTTAGAAGATGTACATCCACACTAGTGTGGAGAGAGGATGGTTAAACCATAGGGAAAATCCAAGGTGGTATTAAAATACCCCCAGCGTATCTGACAGAGATTCGGGGACGCCCACCTACCAGACAACGGCGCCCAAGGGCAATGCAAGTCTAACACCTGAGACATATAGTGTTGTATTATTACTTTTAACTTATCTTGATGCTTCTGAGCAGGAACACGGGAGTAAAATCGTTACAGTTCGACATCGCCATTTCTACCTAAAACAGCACAAACACACTCCCCCAGCCTTAGTCAGAGATAATTTTAGCCCCAGCACTAGAAATATCGTGATGGGTGATTTTGAATGTACCCCACTGTGCTAGGTGCTGACGGGGTGGGGAGATGGAACAGGACTGTGGTGAACGGAGAAGACAGGGGAGTTGCTGCAGACTCCCCCGGTGAAGGAAAAAGGGACAAGGATATCGGAAGAGA